>JAQIXO010000480.1:0-19573 GCA_034700305.1 Protaphorura armata
ACCTAATTGTCAAATATTCCATGAGATTTACTGAGTTCAAATAAAGAGAGCACTTATTATTATTATTATTATTATTATTATATTTTCTCTTAGGAGCGCGACAATCAGTGTCCTCGGAATCACCACCAGAAAGGGAATCACTTATCTCAGGACTTGGACGTGGACAAGGAGGTCAATCTAGCTCAAACGGCAATTGTGAACAAGGGCTCGGATCTTCTACTACATCCGCGTCTCCAGAAAACACGTCATAGTGTGATTTCAGGTCAATGCATTCTCTCTTCAACTTTGTTCCTACAAATATTTTTATGTATTCATACATGATTTGTGTATTGAAATGTTAGTATTTTGAAACCGTGAAACCGAGACACATGACTCGACTCTCTTACAGCTTGGTTAGTTGCAATTCTCTAGTCGTAAACTCAATAATCGAAACTAATTGTAAAATTGTAAATTATTATGTGCATTTCGTTTCACTCGACTCGGATAGAACATGCTCGTGCACGTGCGTGCTTATATGGTGTGTACTTAAAAGTCACTGTTATAATTTGACCATCATCATTACGGAAAATAAAATGAATTCAACGTGAGTTATTGTTTTGTGTTAATTCTGGACCATTTTTCCAATATGTATGGAATGAAATATCCCATTGGAGTGATGAAATTCTCCTGTATTGATAGATACGTGCACGAGTGTAGTGTAGGAATTATTATTAGCCCTGTGCTGTGGTTCGTCAGATCGGTCATAATATTCACTACAAAATATACAGCATAGATTATTTCCATTCAAAATAAAATTAAAGCAATCAAAATACCTTACCATTTTGAAGTTGTAAATTTGTTTTGGAGTTTTGATGTGCTACATGAAAGGACGGGACACTTAATTAACAATGCGGGTTCAAAGGAAGGATTGGAAATGTGATTGAATGAATGACACTTATTAACGCTCTCACGGTGCGGTGTTTTCATTTCAGCCCGGATGACTCACACGCACACGCCAGAATTCTCCCAAGCCCAACCCAACCACGCCCAAGGTAAATGTTTCCAAGGCATTATAGACTCCTCCTTTATAAGTAAAAAAATATTTCCCTTGCCTTCTGAACTGACTAACTTGAGCCAACTTATCTTCATAATGAACGATTTATGTGTTCATAAACTATGCAATTTTGTATTTTTTCCGAATTTCCTCGAAATGCTACTTTTTCTAACGTCCGGAGTCAGCAAATTGCATACTTTTATTGACCAGTCCAACGGGTTGCATATTTTTCTGAAACCTACACTTCAAAAAGTTCCATGGTCAGTAAGAATTTCGACGTACAATGTAAGGATGTGTGTGAACATTTTGAGCCATGCGTAAGTAAAGTTTGCACAAATACATGCCGTGGCGTCTAAGCATTAATCCGATCTTAACCTTTGAAATGGAATTCCCTGTCGTCCGGTCTTGTCCTATTTTCCATTTCACAATTCTTTATCTAATTTGTTATATAAGCATTGCCACAACGTCTTGTGCCAAAGCGCAACAATTGAAAGGGAGTAAGGTCCAATTTATTGCCAGTGACACAAATTTATCAAAATCGAATGGACTATTTGGATAGTTAATTTGTTAGTTGGCAGTCAAGTGCTGTTAGTTGGCAGTCAAGTGCTAACTATGTTTTGAATTTTGATTCATAATCCTTGCAAATAACTTTGTGGCTGCTCTACTGCACGAACGGAGCTATAGTATTTAAGGTCTGCTGGGCTGCGCATTTTATCACATTTCCCGTCAGTCTTCTGAACGCTTAATGTTGAATTGTGTTTGTTCGTAGAAAGTGTAATTGCTTTGGTTGAAAAATTCAAAAGTTATTCATAACTCGATCAATCGCATCGCAAAGCATTGAATAAGATTCATTTTTCAAACCACTATATTTACAAGAAGGTAGCACGTATTAACGACTGTCAACTTCAACTTGTTACTGTTGTACCACGACTTTGTTTCTAGTCACTCCCGTCACTCCAAAGAAAGGTTCGTCATTGTATATTTACAATTATTAGAAAACCAAAGTAAACGTAAAAAAGTTCCGGTCAGGTTTTATTACTTTTTCTGCAAATAGGCTAGTTCAAAGGAATACTCAAAATTTAACTGACCATGCAGAGTTACACACATAATTTGAGTTTTTATGGGACAGAAATTCAGGTTATGCAATCTTGACATATCTTATAGATTTGATAAGTCATTCACTTTTCTTAATTATGCTATAGTGTGGTCGCAACCGCAGGTGGTAACTGGTTACCATAAATTAGGAGCTCCTTCCACAGCAGAAGTACAAATTTTCATTACTACGTCCTATTCATGGTACTATGAAAATGAAAAGAATTAAAATACCCCAAAATAACAGGGTCTGTAAAAATGAACAACTTCTTCAAAAAATTGCATGACTGTACGATGTAATCGTATTGTATAGAGTACTTGGTCAGTGCAGTGAAGAGTTAGTGAAATAGGAGTAAAAGATCTTGTGTAAGTCTGTGTAGTGTACAAATAAATGTCGAGCCATAATAGCTGCTGGACATGCCATACTATATTTGTATCAGATTTATTTTCCTTGGGCAAGGCAAGTCATTCACCTGTAGATTCAATGATATGATAATAGTTTGGTAATACCATGCGTAATACAAGCAACACGCCTTACAATTACAAGCCTTACAATGTTTTTTTAACCTTACTTTTTAACCAGCTTTCTTCTTATAATTAGTAAACACCTGTATGCTTATAGAAAAATTAAACAGACTTGCAAGTGATATCATCATACTTCATTCATCGTCAAGTTCTAGGCCATACTGCCAATTATGCATGTGTATGAATTTGCACATCAACAGAGATTCCGCATGAGCGTGAGCCCTTGGGCGTCAAATGTGCGAGTTGCAAATGATCAATGAATAAATGTTTACTAAATGTCGGATTTATTTTTATTAAACAGACACTGTTTTCAATGACAGTGAATCCATTGACAATAGTTCAAACGTACTGGGTGTTCTACATTCAGGGCACAGAGGAATTAAAATGAAAAGTCCGTTGGTAAATTAATCCTGCCATGCCTTTCTGTATTGTACTACTAGTACTACTCGGGCATAAGGAAATAATACTTTACTGCATGGTCAAATCTAGAGTACGAAGTGTTCTTTTAAGTACATAGTGGATGACAATCAGTTTAAACAGAGAAATCATTTCATTTTAGAGGCACACATGAGCATTACGTACAATTTCCATTAAATTCGAATCTTATCACTAAATTGTCAAACGGATTTGCAATTTCTTTGCGAGTTATATTTTACTCAAGGAATCATCACAAATTCAGAAGCTTAGGTCAGAGTCAGAATTGGTATTCACAATATACACTAAAACTTATCTTTAATATTTTAACTTATTAAGTCACGCGCGCGTGTTTACTCTCCGTTTTTGATTACTAACATTATGATTGCGTCAATGTCAATTCAAGGCCCACCCTCAATACTCAGCACATTCCTTTTGCTCTACCAAGTTGCAATTGCAATCGGAATTATCGCGTGATCATTTTATCCTAACCCCAACTAAAGTTGGTTAGGTATTCCTATAGCTAACCTCAACCTGTCATTCTTTCCAAAATTAAATGTATAATTTTTCTTTGGCTGGACGGCACAAAAATTCCAGAATTTTTATTTAGGGTAGTCCGTATTGTATGTAATTGAGATTGAAAGTATTGAACTATATAAGGAACATAATTAGAACTGCGCACTCGCCCACCAAAGATTAGCGTCACGTTCGGCTTCGTCTAGCCAAACTCATCATACGCAATAAAGTAGCACAAGATAGAGATAATTACAACGAGCTTGGGAATTAGCATAAATTCATTCAACACATTCGCAATCCTTCCTGAGAGCTAGAACCCACCGTGAGTCATCATTATCATCTGCCCTGTGCTTTTACGCGTGCAGTCGACGGTCCGTCATTTGACGCTTCTTTCTTCGCATGCACATACATTATTATGCAAATTGTCCCTTTCATAAAACCCTGTTAGCGAATATTCTTACAAAGTACAAGCATGGTACACCTACGTCTAGTGAATTCTACGACACCCACGTCCACGGCCAATGAACAAATCCCATTCATAATCCATGTTTACCTGCTTTTAAACCAGACCATTTTACACCTTTTGCCTCCGGCACCCAATCCTACGTGAATGAGCGTATAGAACGTTTTTATTCACAATTCACAGTGTAGTCTTGCTTTTTCCGCCGCCCACCACCGCATCGCTAACGCTAACGCTGTACTTTCACAACAGACTACAAAACTACAAAATGTTAAGAGCCAGGTTAGAAAAAGCACATTTTGCGTTTGTATTGTATAAAGACGAGTTTTATTGGTTGAGGTGTTTCAGTTTCGGTTGACGCTATCACGACGAATTGAAGAGGTCAGACCGCCATTTCTAGTTTATATTATTACGGTGAAGTAATTTCTCTCCATATAAATGTTATAGTTCACCTTTACCTGAGATAAAGTTAAAATGACGTTAAGTTCTCAGCAATTCTTTTGATTAGAGAGTATGCATTCGCTGTACGCACTAGGACTTTTGGGTATAATGATAAGATGATTCAAACCAGTACTGACATCTGTACATTCGTCAAATTCCATCAAAAATCGACAAAACCCCTGTTTCATATGATTTTCAATTCAAAACTTTTATTTCTTTTCACATCACAATACAAATCAATTGAGACGTAATTTAGTATGAGCCAGATTTTTAGAACATACCCTTCAGGGCCGTAGACTTGTTTATAGGATTAACATCGAATATATAATAGTTCAACTTAACTCTCAATTATTTTGGTCAGGCGATAGAGAATGAGCGCTCAGTCATTTAATAAGAATTAATAAGAATTTTCTTCCGTTTTGTACTATCTGGGAAGGATGTGCTATACGAGTGTTGAGAGTAACCTCCGTAACCTCAAGTCACGTTAGCTATTTTTTTTCTGATTGTTTCCATTGTGTTAGCCATCTGGGTATTTTAAATAGTCCATGTCAACGTAAGCATAACCCCGAATTCATTGGATAGCGACAAATGCCGACCATGATCGTACCTTACCTATGTATAAACGTATCTTGGGGAGAATTTCAGCATAATGTCAAATTTCAATGTTTATATATATTTTTGTATTTTCATTCCGTCCGTGACGAGACATGCATAAGGAGTCAGTTTTTTGGTGATGATTAAATTATGATCTCATTCTTGAGTGGTACGAGCAATAGGAAGAGTAGCACGATGGCTTTATAGCAAATTACATTGTACATTAATAACCAAATCGTTTTGAAGGGATTCACACTTTTTCAAGGGGTCGTTTACTTGCTGGCACAAATACCCACACGTACGCACGAAGGCTCATATTTGAAGAACTGTTTGGAATGAACATGATAATCACCAACCACCATCTCAGTATAAAAAGATCAAATCACAGGAATGATATGATACTGGAATCCGACTTCGGAATTTCACCTTAGAGCCAATGTTTTGGATCTAGTTAAGGATTGTCTTTAATAGGTAAGGAAAATCTTATCGTTATAAGGTTTTAAGGAAGTCAGTAGTTTAGTTCCTTCGGATGGGGAATGCAAAGTCGCGGTACGCAATGCCAATTAGTCAATGCATCAAGGATTTGAGTAACTCTAAAATTTTCTTCCGTACTTACGTATAAAGGAGAGTTAAAAGGATCTGGAATTGTTTGGTGATTTTTATTTTATTGCACTTGACTCGTTTAGTCAATGTGTCTGTTGACTCTAAGTCCATGAATGAAATTCCCTCTGGCTCTGTATTTGCTTCCAACTTACTTAACAATTTGCTACGATCACTACAAACCAGGATGAATTTCCTAACAATATCTGAAAATATTCATGAGAAGTTGAATCCAATGTGGCTATCTTTGAGAAAATAATTATTTGAAATTGCTATTGAGCTCTAACACATAGAGAAGCACTTTCTGTGTTAAAAGGATATTGCCTGATAAGTTCTGATACGCTTCGAAAGTTCAAGTACTGTGCAAAATTAGATCGGACGGAATGCTTCAGGGAAATTCAATTCCACATTTCTTTCTAGACTAAACTCGCTAAACAACTTCACACTTTCATGAATTTGAGATTTCTTGTTTTCCTTTTGAACTGAAAAAGAAACAAGAAGGTCGAAGAAATGAGGGATGCGAAATACAGAGACCCTTTTTCAGTCTCACTTTTAGTTTTGATGATTGGTAATGGTAACATCGAAGGAACTAAGACTGCACGCTAATGTATGTGCAAAATTACAAAACTCAAAAAAAACTTGGTCTGTTGCGTACTACGAGAGTGTACAAGAGCAAAGAACCAGTTTTCTCCGGAAATAGTAAGCAGCGGCTTACTACTACGGCAGCACGGAGCATTTTACTTGAGTAGTCCTAGAATAAATGCAATGGAAAATTTCCAAATAGTATTGGTAGTACGATTCGTGTTATCTCTTTCGCATCCTGCATTTGCAAGAGTATGCTTATGTGGTCCCATTTGGTTGTGCCCCGAGCATACATTAGCTAGCATAGTTTCACCTTACACGCAAGTTTTGGGTTCTGACTCACAATATCTCTGGCTTTCTGACGTTTGATCTATTGGATCCAAGTATGACGTTTAAGGTATACAACATTTTTTAGCCATTTTACTTGTAATTATAACTTCTAATTATATACACTGATTACAGCATAAGCACAGCGGAATCATAAAACAATGTACAATTGCCGATCAATCAATCAATCAGAATGTTTTATTGACATAGCTAGCAATATACAATTGTATTAACACGTCTTCAGAATTGGTAACGTAATAATTGAGCATTTGGGTGGATTTTTGTAAGATTTGATAGGAGATGACAGATGGACTATTTGATTTTGTAGCGCTTGATCACTATGAAAATGTTACAACTTAAATATCCTTAGATTTTATTATTGAGTGACGATTCAATTTCGAGGGATGGAACATTGAAAAACACCAATTGCAGACGTATTTTAAAATTATTTTATAAGCAGCTATTTTTAAATTCCTAATCACTCTAAACTCAATCTTTATCTTAATCTTCCGATTCAATGCAAGAGACTGTGTGGAATTATACGTATACGTACATTTGAACTTCAGTACATTAGACTAGCTAATACATGAAATGAAATGAAGACAAGCGTAAGATGTAAAATTGGAACATTTACTTTCAAAGACTCAGGTGAATTTATGTCTGGTAGAGTGTCTTTAGGTAGACAATCTTTTTGAATTGTCTCTCTTAATATTCAATTCTGTGACAATTTTGTCCAAATTGTAATCCTAATTTTTAAACCCGCACCCTCCATCCTCCGTTTGTTGGAATTTCCGTCGGCCGAACGTTCACAATACTCTGCAGTTATATCTGCTCATCTGTTTTGCGTGTTTGTCCTTTTGCGAAGTTACTACTCTGGACATTCGCCTGAAAAATTGACGACGAGGTCCGCGCGGTAATGTAATAACCAATGAAGTTTGTTTGACGTAAACTCGGAAATAAATTGTTTGAAAGTGAAATTTTTTTAAGTGAGTATGAATTATTGGAAGAATTATTATTATTGTTTACCACACTCGAAATATTTGAGTCAGTTATCAATCTCGGTACATCAAGTACTGATGTGCATGAAACCAAAGCATTTGAGGTAATTTAATTGTGTACGGGACAAAGTCTAATTCTAACTTTTAAAATTATATAGAAATGTTGGACAGTCCATCGGTCTGATAGCTAAAAGAACTGGAAACTCATGACCCTCATTGTCATTCCAAAAACAACTAGCTAGTGTTTTAATCGTGATTCATGCAGAGTTTGTAGCTATGCTAATAATTGTAAGCTACGGTACATGCGAGTCCATAAAGTATTTAATGCCAACCTCGAACCTCATCTCATTTCATTTCCAGTTAGACTTCTGAACGCTTAACATTCCAGTGTTTCTGGTCCTAGTGAGTGTAATTATTTTGGTTGTCACATTCAACATTCAACATCCATTCCTTACTCAATTACTAAAACATTGAACATATCTCATTTGAAAAAAAACTATACAATTAATTTGCACACATTAACAACTATCAAGTTATGGTGCCGTCGTAATAGAATATTGCTACTTCTTTTTCACCGTCAATCACAAGAAAGGTATGTCGTTGAATTTTTTTCCAATATTGTTAAAAAAAACACATCAAACATAAACATAAAATAGTTCCTTTTTCCCAAAGAGGTCAAAACGCATTTTAAAGGAAGTACCAGAATTAAATTAATTGAGAATACACGGATGATTTTGGTTGGAAATTGCTGATCGATGTAGAGAGTTGTAATGACCACTGTATAAAAACTGATTCAGTCTAAAAACATTGAAATCTCTGCATGAGGACAAGAACAGTGCAGACAAGAAGGGTAGACAAAATTGATCATTGATTCAGTGGAAATTCAATACTACAGGAATAGTAGCTTTTTAATTTAAAAGGCCAAACGTGTGTCCAGGCACACAAGATATGACAAAAGTCATTCCTTGGAGGTACCTGTCTTTCATACAGATTCACATTTCGTACTCACAATACTAGCACCTAGCCTAAGTACCAGTTTTCACTCCATGTATTCCTTTAGTTATAATACATATTATGAAATCGAAAACTTTATTGCAGTTTTTGCAAATAGTAGGCTATAAATGGTCACTGTGTACACAATCCGAGGTCAATAAGTCTTCTTCTTATCATGAATCTTACAATTTATGCTTGTCGCACATGTGCATTTTGCTAATGAAAGTTTTAAGGCACGTACTCTGTCTCTGTGCTATTATGTCAGTCAAATGGAAGTGAATAACCTTATTTTTTTATGCATACTAATTGCCAGGTCAAAATTACAACTATGGCTCAGCAGTTACATGCGGTCACAAATAATTTAAGCCATCAATTCTTCAGTTTGAAAGATGAATGAACGTATCTTAGGGAGAATTTCAGCATATTTCATTGTTTGTGTATGTTTTTGTATTTTCATTCTATCCGAAACATACATGAAGTCAGTTTCTTTTTGTGACGATTAAATTATGATCTCATTTCTGAGTATGGTTCGAACAATAATGCATGCGTGCAACTGTAAGTGTATTCATTTGTCGTGGTGGGATAAAAAGCCAAAGCGGAAAGTGAATTTAGTAAAAGGGTTAAGTTGGAGAGGATTACATTACATCTAACCCTTTCCTCCTCATTCAAACTCATCAACATCAACATCAACACATACTAAGTAGGTACGCACGCAACATGGTACGACTAGGATGGGACACAAGACAAAAGGTATCGAGTGAGTGTGTGTAGTCAACCAGTATCTTCCTACTTCGCTGTCAGTCTGAATTCACATCTCTGGTTGGACACAAGTCTACTGGAAGTGGAAATGGAGTGAGCTTCTGAGTTTACAAACGTTATGTTGAAGTACAAAACTCGGCATGAGAAGTGAAACCAAAACCACTTCAGTGAGTTGAGTGTGTGAACTCGAATCAATCGAAAGTGTGGTTAAGTATTTATGGTGCCGGTGGCAGTAAAGTGTCAGTCAGAATTCATAACATTAAACAACAACAAAGTCTACTGAAAAGGTCAGTGCGTTTTTTTATATCGCTTTAATTGTAATTCATGGGAGACGGGTCCATTCCCTGAGCCTTAAAGTGATCCCGTGTCGTCACACTATTTTAAAGTCCCGCTGCACTCGTGAGTGCATCGCACCAGCAGCATTGAATGGCTTGTACATGGCGAAATCGAACAGGCAGAAAGAGTGAGAATTGAATGCTTTCATTTGTAACCAAACATGAGTTTGCATGTCTATTTCGAAAGCCTTTCAGGGTATTATTGAGAGTCCCCTTTTGTATAGATCAATAGATCTCACTGACAGAATCTATAACCGTTTTTAGCCTATTTTATTAGGAAAAATTAACTGTCATTCACGGGGTGAGCATAATGTTGGAGCCCCTGAAAATATTCCCAATATTCGCGCACGATAGTGAACCCAGCTCAGCTTCTGCCTTGAAGTTCGACAATTCACGAATATTATATTTCAATTTCGGGCGAAAATTAGACAATTTTAAAATTAATAATTCAATTAGGACACAGTATTCTGAACAATAGTGCCAGTCTTGGCCTGTCGTGGATCTTACACATGAACATGAGGGGGTTTTGCTGCAGCTTGGCTCTCGTCATTCAGTCCCACCCAACTCCTTACTTCTACGCAGTTGTTTCAGTAAGGAGTGGTCGTAAGCTCGTAAGGGCTGGCAGCAGTGGCAGTTGACGTCAAAATTGTGGCTTCTGCTCTGCTCACGTAAACATACAAATAAAAATCACTTGTACAAAGGGGATAAAAGGGTTTGCAATGGAATTGATTATTGTTCCCTGTATTCACGCCATTTTTGTTCACCCGGGGGTAAGGGGTCGTAACACAGCACAATACACTGTAAAACATACACGTGGTTGTGACTCTTCCACTAGTATCGACTCAAACCAGCAACCCAACTCCTTCGAGTTGTACAAAAGGGTTCCATATCCGTTCTTGAATTTAACACTTTGTATTTGAGCAGAGTGTACATATTTTTCGATTTTTGCTCGGCTTACTTTTTAGGCTGGTCGAATGTTTGTCTCTCGGAATTACATTCGCACTCGCACCCGTTCCCATTTATTGACGTATCCTGCCCTGACGTACACCACAAACACTGGTACTCGTACACCGTACGTACGGTAGGAGGGTAGGACTGTGTATGAATGCAGTGTGGCTAAATGGTTTTGGTTGCTTTACACTCCAGACACCATGAAATTAAACTCAAGCGTTCAAATGACCTTACGTTGAACTTGAAGTGATAACAGCCCGGGAAAATTACTTACGTTATATCAGTAAAAAATACACTCCAGTGACGCAATGGATTATTCGTTGCGTATATGCTGGCTGCAGTGTAATACATTGTAAATGATAAAGAATTATTTTATGTAGCGTGTTCTCCATATAACTTAAATTAAGTACAATTTAAATTATTATTAAATTGATTAATTAAAGGTGATTAACATTAGTTTCAACTTTAGTAACGCTTACACCACTTATTTCCAGAACCGCATATAAATCTACTACGTAGGCCATAGACTGGGTATTGTGAAAATGAATTGTTTCATAATTGGCAATTCACACGTTTGCTGAATATTGTGAATATGCAGTTAACTTTTAACGATGTAGTTATAAAAATTCCATTGAAATTGGGGGTCAAGGTCGTTCATTTTTACATTGAACTCTCACACATTACGAGTATGACTATACTGCACACTGTGTGGAATTTGTAGTAAGCCGTGTGCCAGACGCAGACATAGAATCATTTGTTGGGAAAGCCCAGCAGTTCATTTGTTCCGAGGTACAGTTTCTGCTTAAAATTACACCGTAAACAATAAATATTATAAGGAAAACTGTGTTGGATAAAATAGTAGATTGATAACTGTATAGGGTGTACCAAAAAGGAGACACAATCAAATGTAAAAATAATGACGGAGAAATTATCTGCCTTGACTTGTTCGTTTTCTCCATTTCGGTGTTACGATTGTATTGTGTATACTATTTTTAATTGCAATTGGATTGAGATTCCAGATTTTGCTGTACTATAAGTTGTTTAGGTTTACCCGTTTACCGCATACCAATACAGTATTATTTCAATACATCAGGCGTCAAGTACATAATCATAATGCATGTATTACATAAAGTGGACAAGTGATGGTCCAATCCCAATTGTCAATATGTCAGATTGGTTTGCTGGTTACTTATTTTTGACTTTAGTCCACGTCCCATAACCTCGATTGACATTGCGCACTGCACTGTCCTTGTTAAAATTATTTAACGTCTTTTCCTGTGGACATTATGCCACCCGCTACTCTACACTGGCATTCTTTGAGATCCTACTATGTTACAGATAACTGAGTTAGCCTCCTGAATTGACTCATCGAACTACGTACGTCAATCTGTTTTTTTAAAGTGCTGTTTACCCTTTTAATTCACTTTGACAACATGTGCAGTTGAACTCAAAATATTTTAGATGATACAACTACGCATTTCATTTGACAATGTCGTGCCCTACCGTACTAATTATATTGTTGAGTTTAGTATGCAGTTTAAATTGTACATTGATGTGTAAGCGCGTAATGGTATCGGGCATTTCATGATCTCATTGAGACTCATTGTAAAATTCACATGGTGCTTATAATTAATTGTTGTGTTTTAACAATCGCCCTTAATTGTCTAATCACTTAATCGGCACTTCACACGTTTGCTAAATAGGCACATTAAATCTTTATGAACTAATCATAACAAATAGTAGTGCCATTGTTGGTCTAGGTCGAGGTCGAGGTCGTTCATCCATGATTTGATAGAAGTGGAAACTTGAGACACGCTGCTGTAGAGTAAACTAGGAGGTTTATTGAGAATGAAGACGTGATGAGCCTGACGTACTTAAGTTAAGCTGTATGTGTACATTTACGACTACGCTAAGCTTATTATTATGTATTAAGGGTCTGTCGTCTGACTAATGTCTCGTGTCAACACGACCACGACCCTGTCAAGTGTCAACTTTCAATTTCATTGAAGGAAAGAAATGTTGGAATGCAGTATGCATGTATGCAATGCAATGCACGCATGTAATAGTAAAGTTTTTATTCACAGAATTCAATGAAATTTAATTTTATTATTTCGTGTACGTTTTAGCAAGGGCTGTGGCATGGCAATTGCCATTTCATATTAAGAAAAAAAATTATATCAACGCGAATGGCTGGCGGTAGTAGCATAATGTACATCATGAATTAGTTTTAATGAATAATATGAGTAACATTTTATTTAGCACACAAAAAAAACCCACAAGTGGATGTATTCTGAATGGGATTTATTTTTTATCTGGAATCCGAAGGACATGTCCTGAACTCTCTTACTATGTGTGCATTTCCTATGTAAGCTATGCATTGCCGGCCCGGCCAAAGACTTCACCCCGTTAGCTAGCAGTTGTGGTTGCCGGTTGGTTGTTTCTAGAATTTTCTGTGTACTACATTCCATTGCTTGGTTCCTTTCAAAACCTACTGTCCCGTGTATTGTCCACTCCATATAATACGTATGCATAATTGCATATGCTTAAAGCCAAGATTAAAAATTGAAAACGCGAATATGTGTAAAAATGGGACTGTGGTTCGGTAGAAATATTTATGACGCGCGCGTGTGGCGTGTCCGGCCTGATGATGAGCTTGAAAAACAAAAACAACGAATGAAAAAACAATACTTTTTGATAAATCCATACGTTTCGCTATGTTTTTATTTATATCGCTCAGCCAGACGGACGGCAGAAATAAACATAAGGTCCGCCCTCGCCCGACTTTACATGTGATGCGTTTGAACGAATGATGCAATTTTGCACGATCACCTCATTGTCACACCACTTGCAGTGCAGTGCACTGTTTTTGCTCGCGTGACCAAATGTTGTCGTTCTTATCTATACCTGTCAACAAATAAGGGTGTCATGCATTATATTCATCTTTTATCTCTTCAATTCTTTCGGAATGAAAACTTGAAATTTATAGGAATTTTTTGAAGAGGGGGGGGAGCTCTGAGATTCAATATAAGCTAGTGTTTATTTTGATATTATAAAAGCCAATATAACGTTTTACAAGCTGGCAGTACAAAACGTGAAATTGTTTCTTTAAATAATTGCAATAATAGCTGCTTTACAATTACGTCATACTTTACTTAAAAATATTTCAGTAATAGAAATTTTGATATCTCCTTCCCAAAAACTCCGACAGCATTAGTTTTCCCAAAAATAGAGGAGGGGCCATGTCCCCCTTGGCCCATTCCCTGGGAACGCCAACGGAGCTGATGTCTTGAATGTGTTAAATGAATTTATCCACCACAGTTCTCACGTTCTCAAACAGCTGGTTCTCAAATAATTCGGGTACCCATTCATTGATTCATGGATGCTTTTTTCATAATAGTTTCTACTATTCTCTTCATTTACGGAGAATTTTATACTTTACAGACGAGTGATCAGTCATTCATTTTAGAAAAAGGCTCGGTGAGAATTACTTAGAACTCGTTCAGGAAACTATGTCTAGAATTTCGGAAGAACAATTTTTTATTCGCACATTTCCTTTAACATTCTGCCTGAGCGGTGCGCAATAGCGAGGTTTGTATACACTCCCCTCTCCGTTGCCATTTTCAGCATTTGTAATTTTGCTTGTAAGTAGCTTTAATTTGGGTTTATTCCGTCAATCCCGTGTTATCATATTCTTAGAGTTCATGTCTTACGTCATGTAACGTTAACCCCAAACTTAAAAATAGATGTCCGTCTGACCATGTCCATGACATTTTATGGTGACGTTTGACGTAATTACATGCAATTACAATTACGACTACGACTGCCCATAAATAATCTGGAGCGACCATTACATTTTCTAACAAGGTGACGACTTTACTATGACCGTCTCAATATGTGATTGGCTTATTAATCTAATGACGCAATGGTTTAATGATCATTATTTATGTGCATATATATATGGGGGTGTGGTTACTCCAGTGGCATGTCAGGATTTGTAAACTAGCCGTGTTAATGCGAAACACAATATACTATTCACTTATACAAACTTTTGTTGACGTAAAATTGGCTCAGTCAGTTTAGCTATATACACAGTTGATTAGATGATTAGGGATTTGATAACACATAGACATAGTCCAAAAGAATCGACTTTCTTTTTATTCGGTTCCGCCCGGGCCATTAATTTCAATTTACTAAGTTGGTTTCAATAACTTTTTTTCTGTAATAATTCGCGTAATATTTAATTTGCTGCTACAAAAATTCTAATTCACGATTTCCTGTATTAATCATTGGTAAATTTATACTAATCGTAGGACCGGATTAAAAACGCAGTAGAGATTGGATTGGATTCGGCAAGATAACATCGCAGTTTGGATTTTGGATTGGACTGGGCAAAAAAATTTCTATAACATCTTGGTTTGGAATTTGAAATTATTAATTATAACAACGTTTTACAAACATTGGCCAAAGAACAACAAACCATCATGGCAGACAGGGTTTTGCTTTCGCTTGGGTTTCTGGTGGTGAGTGGACACTATTAACAATAATTTAATTAGGTACCTCTTGGTTGTTGTATTATTAATATGAATGTGCAGTGTACTGATGTTACCGCTCAATGTATTAGTTTAATTAGTTATCTTATTTTAATATGGACAGGTTTGGACCACCGCAGCAGTAGCCACAACAACAACAACAGCAACACCAGCAGTGCCAACAACTGAACATGAGGTGAGGTAGCTTTTAAAATCTAACGGCTTTTTCATTAAAACATTCAGGTCCTAAAGAGTGAGACCACAAATATGATGCACAAAATTATTCCTCGAACTACGATTTCATTCTTCACTTTCGGCAGTACAGAAAAAGTTTGCCACGGCGTAGTCACAATTCCAAGCGTATTGTAAATCGTAATACATTTTTATGCATTCTCCGATTTTTCCGACATGTAACATTTCTAGCATTTTTTACCAACGTCTGAGCTTAAACAGGGCGCGATCACGACGAATGATTCGGTTTTCAAGGGCTGTGAAACTAATACGGTTTAGTCTGGCCTTTTTACTCTAGTTCTTACCTTTTACCTTCAAATTTCAAATCAGGTGCTATTTCACAGGTAGGGAGACCAATTGGGTATGAAACCATAACTGCATCTTATTTCCTATCTTTTGTTCAATAGGTTATTAAATGCAAGTATGATTGGAATTGCGAAGAAGAGGAATTTTGTAATCATGAATCTGGGACTTGTTCCAAATGCATGGATTGCACTGAATTCCATATGGACCCCGGGCGTACAGACTGCCCCAAAGGGAGACATGATTGTGAAGGTTGTTCGAAAGGGTAAGGCCCCAAAAATATTTAAATTCATTTTCCTTGTCGCAAATATTTCATTTCTACCGTCATATTGAAAAATCTTTAAATTTCAATTTTTACTCTACAAAAATTATCCCTATTGCACAGATTTGTTATTGACGAAGATAGTGGTCACTGCAGATCGGGCATTCCGCCAAGTATTTCCATCCCCACTTATGAAACTTCAACATCATCGGGTGGATTCGACTGGCGGCCACTTATAGTGTTCCTTGTACTAGTTGCGGCAGCATTAATAGTCGGTGGACCTCTATGTCTGAAATACAACAGAATAAGTAAGGTTTGAGAATTTATATCAATGTTATACAGTTCTTCCCATAATTTAAGAACAAGGTGTTAGAATTAATTATAAAGATTGTTAGAAAATAATATTTCAAAAATTCTAAAAACTATTTCCCCGCTTTTCTAGTTTTTCGAATAGAAAATTTTATAGTTAATATTTTCTAGGAGCGAGACAATCAGTGTCCTCGGAATCACCACCAGAAAGGAAATCACTTATCACAGAACATGAACAAGGACAAGGAGGTCCATTTAGCTCAAACGGTTACAATAATGGAGATTGTGAACAAGAGCCGGACTCGGTTGCCGCATCCGCGCCTCCAGAAAATATTTTGGACCATCATTTCTCTGCGAGCATGAGTCCAATTTCCAGCAATCCAACTTTCCTTGTGGAGAATGAAATGCAGACGGCCAAATCATTCCGTCCAGGCAGGCGTCCGTAAGTCATATCGATATATTTAAAATGTACATCGTAAAATTAATGATACTGTGCAACGAAATTAAAAAATTAATGTACTGACAGGGGCGAGTGGGTGATGAATGATGATGTTCATCCCGTTCAGAATTCCACGGCTCATGTTGATACCCCACACCAAATGGTGCCAGAGAATAATGTGGTTGCCCATCAGGAAGACACTGATCAACATGAACAAATTCCGGGTGAAGAAAACGTGGGAGTTGTAGTTCAACAACTTACTATTCTAGATCAAATTGCGGAAATCTTGAACTCACCTGCATCTGATAATCGGTAACTTGTTTAGACTATTAAAAAAACGATCATATTGAAAACAATTAGTACAGCAGTACGTCACGTCACGATAATTGGCGTAGTGTCTGAAAATATCTGACCTACTTAATTATGAAATATGATATCTTTCTGAAATAGATCAACTTCAACACTGCCGCAAAGAAGACGTGTCCCTAGAACTAGATCTACTCGTGGACATCCTTACCAGCTTCCAAATGAAGAAACCTCTGATGACATCTCATCAGCAGCAAGCACACCACCGGCCAGTCGACATCGACAAGCTAGTGAACCTTCCGGAGTCCGAGTCCCACAGACTGAAACTACTCGTGATTTTTCATCCGCTGGTCCGAGTACCTCTGATTTGACTACTGGACCCAGCACATCCTCCATGCGTGGGTACATTCCACAACCGCCCTCACAAACACAGTCAGCTGCCAACACTAGAGTCCACACTCGCAATAATTCATGGAATCTGAGTGGAGAATCTGGATATTCCTCATCTGCTGGATTCCTTGAAGGGGGTTCTATGGGCAATTTTGTCCATATGGACCTGGGATTAAGTGGGGGTCCACCTTTTGGGTCTGACCGGATTCCTGGACAACCACCACCACAATACCATCAACCATGCTCATCACTCCGAATTGCTAAAATTGAAGTGTCACAATTTGATATCAATGATTTCTACCCTCAAGATCAAGTTGTACAAACGGCCGATATTTATGGGGCAGGTCTTGATAGAGGTGGCTCTGCCGTTGGCGAGGCTGGTGCACATGCGGGAGGTGCCAAAGTTCCTGGAATTGAACCTCAGATGGGTGAACTGGATAACTACAATGCTAGCGTCATGGATGTTGACGACCTTGATCTTCAACGTGTTGATTAGACATGACATGGTTCTTCAAATCGTGACCACAAAGGTCACAATACTTTAAATATAATTGTTAGATTTAAGTTCGTCATCGACTGTTCCTGTGTTTCAAATTCTAATTTGAACATTTTTAGTCTGACACCTTAGGTCCGTGTATTAATTTATGTGTGTCTATTACTCGAGAGTTATTTGTTTTTTATTTATATACGTACCTCGCACTATTAAATGTTAAACGGAAAATGATAGTATTTTGAAACTGTGAAGTCACGGCACATGACCTGACTCTCTTCTCTTACTAGTTGTAATTAGTTGAAGATTAGTTGTAATTCTCTAGTCGAGAAGCAAATTGTAAATTATTATGTGCATTTCGTTTCATCCGACTCGCGACTCGGATGGAACATTTTTATAGCGTTTACTTAAAAGTCACTGTTATAATTGACCGTCTACGGAAAATAAAATGAATGCGACTTGATATATTGTTTTGTGTCAAAATATTTTGGACCATTTGCCATCACTGCATAATTATGTCACCCTATACTTTTCCATATCTTTTGCTCTGTAGGTCAAGTTCAGAGTGTATTGCTTATTGCAAGCTCAAGGAAAATTTAACCACAACCACATTTTAATGTTACTCATGATAAAGTGCAACTATGAAATGTTTTGGCATGGAATTGTCGCCTTACTTCTACAAGAGTTCAATGAATATTCCATATAAAGATATATAGATATATTGTTTCCTTGTGACCTATAATGTGACGTAGAGCAACTCAATTCATTCCATGAAGAATTTTATATGCGTAAATCCAGTTGTATATTGCTACATCCCACAAGTGTTCATTCATGTTTTTTACTGATTAGAGATGCCACGTGTTCATTTCGTGGAATAAGGACATGAGAGATAAAACGACGCCATTCGCATTCGTGACTCACTTCAGCTAGCCTGGCCTGATGGCCGGGCTCAATTTTTCAGTATTTTTTTTAAATTATAATTTAGTACAATAACTTCAGTATTATAAAATACCTTTATGTGAGAAATGGAAAATAGTGAATTGGATTTGGAATTCCATTTCACTTCGAGTTTAACGTTGTCTGTGTGGTTAGTGTGATTTGCGGAAAAGTGGTTCAGTTTTTGTGATGTTCCATAACATCCAATGTTTTACTTTGGATATTATTAAATGCAGCTGTTTGCGATTAAAATTCAAAATGCTGGATGGGTGTCTTCTTGTAATCAGTGATAAAAAACGAAAGGTTAGACCTTTAATTTTATCTAAGAAATAGGAAGTATTATTATATATTGAAATGGCCAAAAAATGATTGATTGGGTAAACGATTGAGTGTACAATATACCCAAGGATTTTTACTAGCAAGTAACAATAATACTCGCTGTCGCTTATAGTTTACCGCTAGATCTCGCACTACGCTTGTACAGTATCAAGTCGCCGTAATAGGAGTGCAGTTTAGTCAAATTCGAATATGAAATGTAACACTTCAGTATTTCATTCAGTCTTTTAAATACGTGCGAATAACAAAATCACAACCACAGCGGATTAAATCCATAATGTACTTTGTGCATACACAAACCAGTAAGCAATCTGTAAGAAGGGTATTATCCATAAATCGTACAAGGATGCGTGTGTACGATTGTGTATTAAGTCAAGTCAAGTCTTGTGTTTCATTGCCAGCGATAAGTCATTGACACCACG
>JAQIXO010000481.1:0-19540 GCA_034700305.1 Protaphorura armata
CCCTTCCCCGGAGAATTAGAATTGAATTTGAATTCAGAAACTGGCGCCAACTGTGTCAAAATATGGACGCGCGAAATACATATATGCGCGCTGTTTAGTTCAAAAAGCACTAGTTTCTGCCATTTCTGCCATTACTGCCGTTTCTGCCGTTTCTGCCGGTAAGTGGCAGAAACGGCCGAAAATATATTTCTCCCGGGAGAAACGGAACCCTGGTGACGATATCATTAAATACGACACGAGACTACGTTTAAATCCTTCAAAATGTGGTTTACCTTCTCAATCAATAAGCATAAATATCTAAAGTCAATTTTATTAGCCTCGCGCGTGCACCTTTCGTTTTTACTATCTATACATTTCGTCTGTTCGTGTTTAAGACGCCATATTTAATTTTTAATTTTATTTTCTTCATATTAAAGTGTAATTGTTTCGTGAGAAAAACTCTCAACACTGAAGTTACGTTATAAACTATAAAATGTAGGGGAGAAGACGCTAAAGCGTTCTAAGAATAATTAATTTTATATTATTATACATTACGGTCTGTTCATATTTACGCAGGAATACCAAGAAGTTGATTTCATGACAATGTTTTTGTTGTGGGTTTCTCAAGTCGTGCAGAATATAAATATTGTAGTTCATTTTGCAGAAAAATATTCCTCAATTCCAAAGCAACTATGGCCAGCTTTAATAATAATTAATTAATTAATCCTTCATGAGTTAGTTAAGAGTACGCTTTAATATCGCGAGTTTGGAATACTGCTAACTAAGGCAATGCTGACATGAATTCTTTTTATACTGTGCCCTGACAAAATTAAAAAAAATGTTTCGGACGGAATTCGCCCATTATATCATAGAACTGTATAATAGAATTGATTGCTTCAAAATATTTATTTGAGTCACTGGTTCCATATCTCGTCACAATGAAGTCATACCAAGACAAAAGTTATTCAAGAACTGCCATCATAGGCTTCGGGGTACAGATTTTAAAATTGTAGACGACTTGACTCCTGCACAGCGAAGAAACCGATGTAAACTCATGACAATCCTAATGAAGAAAAAATCAGAAAGCAAGCTGGAAAGTGTATTTCAAACGTGATACTCTGTATGTGAACGGTCAGGTATACTTGCAGCATGACTATAATTTAGAATAAATATATTAAGAATAACCGGAATAAGAAACAAAAAATCTCTCACCTGTGGTCTCTATAAAATGCATTAGAATAAGCTTAATCCACGAAATTGATAATTTGACGAAAACAGATGTCTTAAATAATACGACATATACTATAAAACTAAAATTAACCTATGAATAAGAAACTTCAAATTGCAGTGCTATGAAAATATGATATGAGTTTCAATGTAAAACATAAGTGAAAAGATTGTTATAATGTAATACCATGTGAAATCTTTGGTTGAACTACGCTCGTGTCAAATAAATCTTTCTGACTTCTGAATTTCTGATAATATTAATATATAATATAATATTAGTCTTTTGTGGACAGAGTCATACAGGCTTTGTTGAATGGCAGTGATAATTAAAAAATTGGTGATTTATCTCACCAAATATATCGTATTATCAACAAAACCGATTTTAACTGTGTGCACGAGACCTCGTGGGAGATTAAGAAAGGGACATCAAGGTAGATTAGAGAGAAATCTCATGAGGGCACTTCGTTCTTCGTTTTAGACGTAATGGGCATAATCATCAGTCTCCGGTGGAGTTCTACAATTGAGGTCTCCAGTTGAACTGTGGAGACTGTCCGTAGTGACAACAACTGAATCATTGTTCTCAAGTCTGAGGATACTCAACATACCCCCAATGACTTCTATTTTTGGCCGTTTACTAAGTTTACTTGGGTCTGAATCCCAACATTGCGTCATAATTCCATATCTAATGGTCATATTCACAAATACAAAAATGTTGGAATTATTTTAAGCGTTTATTAAGTTGAGATTACATTTGATTTGAGGCGAGAGTTGGTTGCATGGGTCTTAATCCCAACTTGAGCATGTTGATGTACTCCAGCGTGTAGCCAAGTCCACCGAATGGAACTTCACACAAGGAGAAGATTTCCCACAATGTAATGCCAAATGACCAGACGTCTGATTTGGTTGAGAATTCCATATCTCGAAGTGATTCAATTGCCATCCATCGCCAAGGAAGTAACATCTTTATACAAATTTAATTTTTTAAGAAATTACAAGATATAAAATGAATTTGGATTTTTCACCTTCCCTTTCCGCGTAAATTGGGAATAATTATACAATTGTTTCGCCAATCCAAAGTCAGAAACTTTTGCTGTTAGAGAGTTTGTCAAAAGTACATTTCTTGTAGCCAAATCTCCATGGATCACCTGATTTATCAAATTATATTGAGTTAATGAATAATTGTTTGCAAGAGTTCAGGTTCAACACTACTTACTCTTTTCTCAGCCAAATGTATCATTGCTTGGGAAATTTCATTAGACCATCGAATTAAGTTCGGGATATTCAGTTGGCCAATTATTGTCCTAATTGAAATAATTCAATGAATTTATTTAATTTTGAGATACTCGTGTGTACAACTATCATTTGGTTAATTACTTGTCTGCTATTTCTTCAAAATGATCCCTTCGATTTCTGATGTATGATTCCAAACTTCCATTGTCGCAAAATTCCAATGCCACGTATATTTCATCTAAAAATATATAAATATATATAACTAGTAAATTGTCAAGGCATTATTCGTATTCGCGGAATAATTTTTGCTATACTTTACTTTGTGCAATATTTTGAATGCAAGCTCCAAGGAAAGTGACAATGTGTTGATGAGTTCCAGTGTAGACCATTGTTTTGATTTCGGTCATTAAACTTTTCACACGTTGAATTTCAGCATCGCGCTTCACAGTTTTGACCGCAACAGGATATCCAATGTTGTTATACTGTCGACCAGGTAACAGTTGTTCTCCTCCAATTTTGTTCAAATTCCCTCGCCACACAATTCCATAGGCACCAGAGCCCAAAATGGCCGTCGGGTCTATTCAGATTCTAAAGTTATATTCCGACATTTTAATAATTAATGATTTGTTTACCAAATGAAAGATCCTCTCGATTGATCCGATACTCCTCAGGAAACGCCTTTGATTGAGGATCATTTTCTGATTGAACCTCAAGTTCTGGTTGACCTTCCAAGAATTTCTTGATGTCTTTTTCCGACAGAAGATTTTCCAATCTCTTGAGTTTCTTGCGATGGAATCGAAAAAGAAAGAATATGGTGATCCCGGCTATTACAATGGGAACTACAATTGCAAAGATGACTCCAGGGTGGAGTCCATTCGACACGTACGTCTGAAATCTTTTCTTGGTTGTGCCAAATAAATTTGTAGCAATGCAATCGTATTCATTCTCTTCTGTTTGTCCGTACAAAGTTAGGACCGATATTGTTTTATTTTCGTCGATACGATTTGTCTCAATTTTCAAGTTCATCAGCACTTCCTGTATAATCAATTAAATTTTTTAATTCAACCACGTTCCTGAAATTTAAAAAGGTTTCTAATAATGTAAAAAGGCTTTTCTTGTAGAGAAAGAAACCCTTTTGATTTTGACTGAAAGTGCACTGCTACAGGGTAGCAATGTAGCATTCACTAATTCACCAAATTACAATCACGATTGCACCAAAATCTATGAGCAATATGTAATTAAAAATGTACTCAATAAGGTAAGAATACTTGTGAATTTCCAATAAGTCCATGTAATATTTGGGGGTGGATGAGAAATAACTTGACAAACTAATTGAGTTCCTGTCTCAACTGATTCCAATTGAACTTGTTCCACAGCATCCGAACGCATTATTGAAGGTGGTTGCTTATCTATATCATTTGTAAGGTTATTGTGCAGGCATGACATCATAATTATATTGCTCATTGTTATATTGTATTATAATTGAACCTTGAACCAAGATATCATGTTTGGCTACGGCCCAATCCAATGAGTCTCCAAATGGGGCATAACAACCGACTTGAGAAATAGATTTGTCAATTATTTGAATGGTTGTTTTCCTTAGTTGGAAAATCCCACGAAATTCCATTGAGTCTAGCCCTTGACTTTTAGCTGACACAAGGACTGTAGTCCCATTTTGAAAGACAAAGCCCCAATGGACATTCGCGAATAAATATTGAACTGCAACGCATGTGAATGTAACATTCTCTCCAACATATACGTTTGTCTGAACTTGGTTCATACGAACAAGACTCGTCGCATTGAGACTGTTGATTTCATCACTCTTCCGAACTTAAAATCAAACAATAGGTATCAATTTAATTAATTTTGAGAGCAAGATCAACTGCCATGTGTGTCCTTACAAAAATTCCTATTCAAGTTCAATAGAAGTGTCTCTCCTTTTCTAAAACCTTTATTACGACAGAGTACAACTACTGGCCGAGGTGTGAGAATTGTCTCAGCACTAGAAAAGGTGTTCCGGTCGCTGTCAACATCCTAGTCCAAATATTTTCAAAATCTTATACAAATAATGAATTTGTGGGGAAAATGTTGTACGTACTTCCTCCAAATATTTCTTCCTGAAATTACACTCAGCTGGTACATCACATTCATATTTGACTGTATGAATTCGAATTCCACCCCATTTATTTGAGTATTTTGAGTCACACGAAATTTTGGCCTCACTGTATTCCCCTAATTGAACACTTACACTTATCGGGAAGATTGGAGCTAAAAAATTTTAAAAAAAACTGTAACACTTTGCCAAATATCCAATGCCTATTTACTTGAAGTTACTTACGCGATGAATAGTACAAAGAAGCCTTTACTAGCTCATTTATTGTCATATTGCCAACACTTCCTTGAATTGGCTAATAAAAAAACATATTGAATTGAATTGAATTGAACACAAGAAGCCACGGCATTAATCTCATAAAATTGGCCAATTGCATTGTAGACATAGGGTGTGCTCATATTTCGGAAGTAGGTTACATTCAAATACGGTTTCCAATAGAAATCACGAATTCGAATTGGATTAATTGAAGCACAGTGGAATTCCCTTTGAGTTCCATGCTGTTAAATGTATATGTGCAATTCAAAGCTAGAAAAATGAACTTTGACTCTACAATTGTATACAATTTCTTACCAAATGCTCGGTTGGACTATAAGTGTAATCCTTTGGTTTCTCCAATGTAATTTGTAAATGGTAAATCCGTCTAACGTTATATTCTAGTATACATTCATATGCACCCCACGGAATCACAGACTAATCAGGATAAAATGAATCACTCAAAAATCAAAATGTTTAATATTGCTGGAATAGTAATAGTTCTTAATATGGCATTTCCAGTTCCAGTGGCAACAGAAGTAATTTTGCCAAATATTTTCTTAACACACAAGGATCCACCTAAACTTGATTTCTGGTATTCACCAAAAGTCATTTCATTCAGACTCAAATCACGCAGAAAGGACACAAGCGGAAGAGGAACCTATGGAAATATGATCCGCCTTACTTGTAACTCGAGTCTGACCATTGAGTGGGACTTCAACGGGAAACTCGTAAATAATTCAATACAAATAACACAATGAAATTATTGTTTAAAATTGTTTAGGAATATTTCTATACATGCATATTACAGGTTAACCGTGTGAATAATTTCTCAAGAGAAAGAGTTGTGAGTCCATCCAATTCCACTGACTTTCACCATCATTCTCACATCTTTCAAATTCATGTCTCCGTTCAAACTAGTGATTACGGCTCGAGTGGACTGTACATTTGTAAATCATTACAAGATCCAACCATTTATGACAAAGTCTATGTACTCACCCGTAAGAAAATTAATTAGTTTTCAATTTATCATAAAACATCCAGTTGTCTTGTATTGCATGATTCGAAAATCAATACTTATTAGAGAACGCTAGGCTTGATGTGAGTGATGGCAATTTGGATTTTTCTGCAATACTGAATCCATTTAACTCAAATTAAAATATTTATATTTGGTCGTACTAATTAAGAATATTTTACAAATTACAATTCCAGTTACTCATTTTCTAGTGTGATTCACACTGTAAAAGCTATTGATAAGGCAAAACTGCTATGTCAAAAAAATATTGATTGATTGAATGTTATAACGAATAGGACCACAGGATCAGAAGAAACCAATGACAGTTAAACCCACAGGATTAGATCAGACGAAAATATTATTACCATGTCCAGCCGAAGCCACACCAGTCCATGCATCTCTCCTTAAAGATGTTGTAAATTACTAATCATTTCCAGAAAGCAATATTTAGTGACGATACGAATAAGCATTAGATCATGGGCCATTAAAACCAGAGCAAATGTAATTCCTCTGGAAGTGATTACATTTACAACAGTACTACTCGAAATTCGAATCGCAGTTACCTTCCATCAACGCCACATCGTCAATGGTAATTGCGATAAATATATTTGACATGTAGTCATGTCTCCTCCGTTTTTCATCATTTCCTCTGAACGTGTAAGGAAAGTAAGGATGCGAGGATGATAACCGACCACACCACAGCATCCTAATTACACATACAAATGTGAGTTAAAAAAATCCATCTGCTATCAGATTGCATTTCTAGTTAAATAGTTTATCAATAAAATTGTAATACAACGACTGCACAAATTATATTTGTAATTTTCGTGGAGTCATACTTATTATTAAATCTGGGCGTTATGGGGTATTAATTTGACAAAAAAAAATTAAACAAAAACTGATCCACATGACCATGACTTTTGATTCTCACAAGAATAATATATTTTATTCTTTTTCAACAAAAGACACAGATGGGGGAGTAGTATAATAAAACTACACCGTGGAAACATGATTCTTCTCACCTGCAATCCATCAACCAATTGATTGGGATTGCAACTGGACAATTGTAAATAATCCAATGTAAATCAATAAAAACGAATGATCAAAATTATTCAATGATATCTCCTTTGTATATTGCAGAGTGACATGGTGAAGAATCTCAACCACGGAAAGAATTGTCCGACCAGTAACACTAATTTCCACAATATTTGAACTTTATGTCATAATGCAGCAGGAATTTTTTTGCTCTAGTGGTATTTACATTTGTAGACCTTTGCAAGGTCCATTGTCCATTCATTCATGACTCAATCCAAGTACTCGATCAATCTCTAATACATTAAATTCATCGAATGAAATTATAATTAATACTGAACTCGCCAGAAATCAGTCGAAGATGGCATTGATTATTTCCAAACCCCACCCATGGCATGCCTGTGCACCCAAAAAAATATGGCGTGTCAAAGTCCAGGGGTCATCCTGGCCTCCCCTTGTTAGAATTACAGGAGATTCGTTTACATCAAACTAGTGATGGAAAAATTATTAGGTACATTTTATTCTAAAACTCGTTAAGTATCAGTCGAATAAATTTTTAGCGACCAATCCTAATGCAGTAATTAATACTTTTAATCTTCTTTCGTCAAAATGTCGGAGAGATGGTAGCCAAGTGGTCTAGCAATAAATCAACACTATCGTCTTTCCAGAAGGAGTAAGGCTCGGGTCACTCGGGTGATATAACCAACTAGGAAATACGGTTCCAGTAATTGATCCATCAAACCCCCCAGTTTCTGGATAAACATTTCTTCATGCTTTTCAAACACAATCCCAACAACAGTCAGTATAATTTTATGCATAAAACCATCATCTAGCTCGTTTGGATTATCTGCAAGAGTTGGGTCCGGAAATAGGATGATGTAAGCCACACAGAAGAGATTTCATCTCAGAATAATAAGTGGTTCTCTGTCAATATATGTGGTTTTCTTTATGTAAACCCAACTAGATTGAATGATTGGTTCTGAGTGTATGGTCCGAGTTCAACATTCCGATGCCCCTCAAAAGTCACAAGGGTCGTCACACATCCATTCAAGCTCTTCAGAAATAAATTAAAGTCTTTAATTTGAAAATCCTTCGAATGTGCGAATCCAAGACACATTGAAAATGTTAGGGATATTGTGCAATACCAGTATTTTATTACGAACATCTTGGGATGTGTGCTGTGGGAACTACATGTGTCCAATATTTCGTAATTCTGTGTAAGGAGTTTCTGTCTGTAGAGCTTCAACGTGAGGAGTTTGCATTAGTCAAGGCTTCATCTTCTAATCTTTCCTACACTTTTGAATTATAATGGATCGTGTGAATAAATTTGTATTCAATCCAATTCATTGGAGTGCCTATCCCGTTAGTTATGAAAGTTCTTCTATTTGCATGCATTTTAAAAGTCCAAGGCACTGAAAATCGCTTTGTACTACTATTACAATAATACAAGTCGGCTCTGACCGAACTCAAAAATTTGTGTGCTATGCCCTTGTCATTTATTCTTCACGGAATTAGTCCAATTTTGACAGTAACAAACACTTTTCTAATCCAACCTGCCAATCTGAAATGATTGAACGCACGGATCGCGGCTAACTATTTTGTTTATTTTAGTGTTTATTTTACGTTAGACAGTTCTAAAGTTCCGTACCATCGTCAAGGGTGTGAATTAGAGTATTGAATTTCAAAATGCTCGAAAGTGCCGTTCCAAGAAATATCCAAATTATTGATGTATTGTCTACAAAAACACAAACTTTGTAGTAGACACAAACTTTGGGTCCGAACATCTTGTGCTCGTTCTCTCTCAGCTACTTGAACTGAACAAAATATTCTGTATCAATAAATTGTAATTGGCTTGTGAGGAGGATGACGCAGAGTATTCTATTTATTTAAGGTATTCGAAGCTTTGCTACACTTTTGAATATTGCATTTGAAATTATGAAAAGTACATGTCTGATTAAAATATGGCGGTGTGGCTCATGCGAATAAATTATATTTCTATTTAGTCCGATCCAATGGAGTACAGGTTCCACTCCTGTACTTTTTACCTCTTGGCTTTCCTATAGTTTTGCCATGAGCAAAAGGAACATATACAAAATATTTTGTATCATGATATTGTGAAGGACCTTGGGTGGAAGGAGTGTGCACTCGTTATTCCTTGGTCTTCTCAGCTTTGCTACACTTTTGAATAATGTATTTGTAACTCCTGTTCATCCTTCTCCGAAACACTTGGAATTTAATTTCAAAATATTTTGAGAGCTTTTGATTGAAGATTGACATGTTGTTGAAAACAATCATTATTTCCCGTACGGAATATAATCGCAGTAATAGTTGTACGAAATGCTACGAGAGTCGGGGCCATTTTCTCCCGAAGCCCTCATTCCAGATTTCCCCATCTCTTTACACACTATGAATATTATAATATATATTGATTATATATTCATACCTATCCGGAGTCACATGTTGAACAAGACAACGAGTGCCCACCGCATAAAGTGAGTGCATTTGTTATCATAGGTTATCTTGAAATAAGGTACTTCTCCTTTTAAATGTCTATAAAATTCTAAATGCTGTTTTAAGTGTGCAGGGATGGCGGTCCAAAAGCACAAAAATAAAAAACAAACAAACAAACAAACAAAAATGTCTTTTGGGGAATGGAAGGAGTCAAAAGATGTAGTTCAATTTTTATTAGAGTTAGGGATAACATGTTTTTTCAATTGGCTCTTTTATTTACAGTATAGAAAATGCGATCAAACGTAAAATGGCTCTACATTTACAAAGTAGTCAAGAATTCACTGCAGTTGTTGTTCTATCAGCAATCTTACAAATTCCAACTTGGTTCGCATGTTAAGACTCAGACACGGCACGGGAGCTTAAGTGTTGAAATTGGTTTCAATAGGTTTCAATAATTAACAAACAAGACTCTTTTGAATCCTTGACAATGTGATTTATTCCTTCAATAATTATAAAATTTCAAAGTAGCCTCGCGCGTGGCTAAATTACATGATTAGACTCTATTTAATCTTTTAGCATGTTCGACTCAATTATAAATTTTATTTCCTTCAAATTAAAGTGTAATGATTTCGTAAGGAAAACACTGAACTCTAAAGTTATAAATTATAAAATGTTTACGAGGAAGCTTTTCAAGTGTTCAAACGAGAGGTAGTTTTATATATAATTATAGTTTGTACTTGATTTAAACTTTGACTATTAAGTGGATTTTATTTATTGTAAATGGTACAAATAATTTTAAAGAGTGAGTCTTCTGAGAACTAGTTGTTTATAGTATAGTATTGTGTTTTTTTTATATATATTCAAGATAACATGCATTGTCTATACACAAGAATCAACATCACAGTTCTGTCCAATACATGAAAAAACAGTGATAAACAAGTGGATTTCTGTATAGTAAAAAAAAATTGACCCGCATCCATAGTGATATGTCTAAAACCGAAGAAGAATTTTTTGAGTAAAATATCATCCGACTTCCGTGAAATCCAAACTTTGGAAAACTCAATAAAATAAAATTAATTTAAGGATGGCAAAATTAATGAGTGGAAGCGTAGCGACAATCCCTGAAATTGTTATGTGGAATCCAATCTCACAAATATCAGTTCTCTGGAAGTATTGATTCCAAACATGTAAATTCCTGTATACATTCACTATTCCTATGGAAGATTTCTGGGATAAATTTTAATTTGTAATCAATTGTTCTAACCAAAATGTAATGCTGTCTAAATAAAAATATGTTACGTATATGATTAAACCTGCGATGCACATGGACACTCTGGAAATTAACATAATAAATATTGCAAATGAAATTTCAAATAGAATAGAATTCAAACCATTCAAGACATCGATAAACATAACGTCTATTTAGATCATTTTCTTGGAAGAGGTAAAGTAGTCCAGCAGCTAAAGCAAGGATCCCATCGGCTTGTTCTATTACAACTATGATGTTTCCAATCAGTGAGTCCTTCTTCTCATAAAGTTCTTCTCTTTCTTTCTTTGTAAATATTAAGTCCGAAAACAGAAAATACGTTGTTGCAGATTGACAGACGGGCAGACATGAGGATTTTATAAGCTAATGGCGAATTGAATAAAATTTATAAAATAAATTATTTGTACACTTGGAGGTGTTTGTCAGATTTTAAAAATGTGTTCCGAAGTTGTCTCGTTTCATCTTGAATATAGTTGGAGCCGATGAGCGTCCAACAAGCAATGTTTCCACACAGCACAATGACCGTGTTGATAATGAGCATTTCGAACGGCATGTATGTCATTGAAAATCAAGACATCCAGGCCAAATATAAAGCTGAGGAGAAAAAATTATTTGTTGAATACACGAATACCTATTTACATTCCTCATGACTCATTCAAATTAGGAAGAAATGGTATATGAAACATCCTCCAGAAGTTATTACAGTCAACAAATAACCATGGTTTCCATGACAGCGCTGAGGGCAAACCGTGAATGTGATCTATTTCCCACTATTTCGTCTAAATGTTTAAGGATTTTTCATCTTAAGTAATTCCAGAATTAAGGATCACCACAGACCACAATACCTTCTTTACAAAGAAGAACTCTCATGAGATATCCAACTCCTCTCAAACTTTCAATTTTATCCTTAAGGAGTCGGCTATAGTTTCATGCTCTCCAGTTATAATTAATTACCTACAAATTGTTTTATTCTCTCTACAATCATATTGCGTAATCTGAACACTATGGTTAAAACGGAGGTAATTTTTCACAAAACTTTTCCAAACAAAATTATCCACCTCTAATTGATTTCTGGTTTTCGCCAATAGTCATTCAGAATTCAACACGTAAAAAGTTTATTGGGTGAAAGCAAATCAATATTTTACACTGGAACTCATCAACACATTGTCACTTTCCTTGGAGCTTGCATTCAAAATATTGAAGAAAGAAGTCGTGTATCAAGAATTAGCCAATGTGTGCTAAATTTTATTAACCAATCTGAATTAATTTTAGATGAAATACACGTTAGTTTTGTATTTGGTGACAATACAAGCTTAGAATCTTACATTTGTCACCGTCAGGATCATTTTGATGATAGAGTTGTTAAGTTATAGGGAAAGTGAACATTATACCATAATCTCATATTACGTACGTAAAGTAGTACACGTAATTTAATTTATTACAATTCGGGCTATAATTGATAAACTGAATATCCCGACATTAGTTCAATGGTCTTATGAGATTTCTCAAGCCAAGAAACATTTGGCATGACAATGAGTGTTGTGCACTTATTTAAACGATTGGCTTTTGAAAGAGGGAAAATAATTAATTATTCAAGTAAGAAAAATTAAATCAACGTCAGTAGAGCAAGGTATTTTTGTTTCATTGTTCGGATATTCCACCCACCATTCCTTCCTTTCCGTCGTTGGTCACGAAGACAATGCAGTTGCATTTTCCAGTTTGACGAAATTTCCTTGTAATCTAAGAATATAAAAAAAACGTGAACAGTTTTAGGAGAAAATGACCAGACTTGATTGGTTTACCTTCATTCCTAATTCGCCGTGTGGCAGCTTTGTCTCGCAGAATGAATTCCTGAGCTGCGCACTGGAAAACTCGAACACCAACTCATCATCACTACAAAACGTAAAGAATTTCAAATGTTTTGTTCAAAGGAAACTTATCAAAGGAAACAAATCTGTTACAAACTTAGAATAGTCGTTAAGTAAATTATCACTAATTTTACAGTTAAACAATATTAATTTAGAGAATATTGATAATATATCGTCATCAATAATTCTTACTTCGCTCCTGTGATTGCGATGAGTACAAGAATCCGTTTATCCACGTCTGCACGGGTCTAAAATAAATCATAACAAGAATAATTAATTTATTTTTATCTGGAAAGTTTAGTTAAAGAATCGGAATAGATGTTTCACATCAATCCCGTTTTTTTCTAGAGTAAGCATTAAGAAATGAATTCCTACCACAAAAGCCATATTTTTTTCCAATTCCGATGACAATGACGCCACTTGATCCGCCAGGTACCTGAAACAGAGAAATGGAATGACTCTCCAAATCAATTAACTCGTACCCAATAAATGTATTGGTAAATATTAGTAACATATTGCTAATTGTTTGAATTTGTCTCCGTATGTCAAACGTCCCTTAAATCTGTCGTCTGTTTCATGGGTTTCCAAAATTAAAATATGTAGTGATCAGAACCAGGGAACCCTGGATCTGACCACTACATTTGTAGACAAATAGCCTATATCCTTTATTGGACTTATTCTTGTAGACAACAGTCTGAATATGATAATAATTATTTAGGTGTTATAATTCTTCTTAATGTTTTATGGAAAATTAAACGCTGGAACTTTTGAATTGAATAAAGTCCAACAATAGTGAAGGACGAGAACCGAATAATTAAACAAGGTTAATTCGAAAAGTAAATGCATGTTACATAATCCGTCTCTCCAACTGTGTAGGACCCAAACTGGCCAAACTTAGTTCTGGATATTCATATGTTGTAATCAAAATTCGGGGGCATGCACTCTTGTACTCCCTCATTTTTTTAAATTCCAAAACGTTATAGTTTTCTTGAATCTGCTTTTATTATCTCTGCCAACTTTATTCCAAATTCTTATCTATAAATGCACACTTTATTGTTTGCGGTGCGGAGTGCGTGTGTACAGATTTCAAATAAAACTGAGGGTCGGTTAGAACCCTTAGTCTACTCAACGGACACATTCTCACTTCAACACCACGGGGTGTTACTACATACCAACCATTTGTTATTTTTGGATTATACTCAATACTCGTAACACCGCAAGAAAAAAAAACTTGTAGGTAAGGTGCATTTTTGGTCAGAGGAGGAACTCAGATTTCAAAGGAAAGGGTGAACATGACAATTTTAGCACATCCGTTCTAATTGGGGACGGGTGAAACTGAAGGCGTGGGACAACTATGAGTATTGGGCATTGGGCTTGCACTTAACGAAGCGGTTCAAAATAGACGCAGGTGTTAAATAAATAATTAGATACATGTTCTGAATAAATAATTACAGTAGCCAAACAAGTTGATTGGTAATAGAATATAAGCTGCGTAGCGATGAAACGTGAAAGACGGAACTACTGGTAGAAATATGACAGATCGAGAAATCTGGCCATAAAACAAATCCATGTCAAACTCAATACGCACAAAATTAATACACGTACTTGTTGTAAGTAACACGCGAAAACGCATTTAAGTCTCGAAACATATCGAATATGTCACATCTTCGTGATGGTAAAAATGCATGGCTCTTATTCATAAGTTCCTGGTTAGAGCAAAAGAATATACTTGACGGACTTACTTAGACGAAAATGCTTGACATAATTCAGAGTTGTGAAACTCCTGGTGTGGTCTTATAGATATAACAGGACTAGTCGAATTCACATCCTCATACGTAAGAGTTGCCCTGCAACCCGGCCGGGCACACGTATATACAATTTTTCCAAAATTTTGCTCCGAATTCTTGATGTAGGTATATCCATTTCTAGTTTCCTCAGGGCCTGAAATAATAATAAAATAATAATATTCTTTTATAATTATTATCATAGGATGGGGTGAAAATACACATTTTTCTGGCACATCTGTCACGCACAAAATCATAACATTTCGTTGTAAATTATACATGGAACAGTCCGTGTGAACTCAATTGTGCAAATTCAAAATCATAAAGATCACTCGTGAAGTGCCGTAGTAACTTTAATTTTTTGAATCATAAATAAATTCAAATCAATTCATGCTGCACGCCTGAAGCGTTTGAAATTATTTTAATCAAATTCGCTTAAAAAGATGAATGTCATGGCTAGGAGTGTTTAAATACAAGAAGTAGATGGTATATTTCTTATGATGTTTAAAGCCTACATAAAAAACCCTACATTAGAATCGGATTTAACACGCGTGATCAAAAAATATATTTTCATAGTCCTGCCACTTAAAAATGGATCTGTTCACGTAGTGGATTTATTGTACAAGTGATCTTGTTGTATGGTAACGGCTTTCCGTTTGGATTTTTCTCTTTGAAATATCCCAAAAAAAAATTATTGTACGAATAATTAATCCCGAATTAAAAGCTCAGAAGAGAATAGAACTTGAATAGATTCCCGTTTGAACCAACTCTAACCCGTTCAATATATTTCAAGAAAAACTAAATTGAAAATGTAGTATGTCAGCGTTATCAGAATTTGAACTGATGAATGGATAACATTCCTCAATCCCATCCAAAACCAAATGTCATGCACTGTAAAAGTTGTCTACTTGTACGTAATGTCTGCAGTAATCAATATAACCAGGAAATAATAAATGTGAAAGTCATACCATGTTGACCTTGACCCTGTGGTCCCGAATTGGACTGTGCACTAGCATTTCCAAGATTTACTCCACGTGATGGTCCTGGTTGTGGTTTAGCTTGTCCAGACATTTTAAGCCAATTGTTGAATATGCAATGGATCTGTACAATTCAAGTTAATTTAATTAATGATACATTCAACCTCAATCATTATTAATTGAAATATTACATCGTGTAGTCTGAAGTCTCTGAAACGCTAATTACATATAAAGTATAGGCTGGGAGACAATTATTCGGAATTAGAAAATACAATGTTTTCTGCACGGGTGAGTTCTACACACATCAACACAGGAACAATAAAATGTTTTTAATAAACTTACTAGTCAAACTTATTCACAAACCAATTTAATGGTCATTTAAAGGTCAAATAATTTTAGTATAATTATGCTGGGAATCTTAAAATTAATTAATATATTTTACTCTGGTTGACCTCTAGTATTCCGTAGATAACTGATTGTATTTTTGAATTTCTGCTTGATGATGATGGATAAAATTCTTACTATAAATTTTGAGTGAAGGCAATTGGTATGTTTTTGAAGTAATCAGCAGTGACTGGAGAATTAACAGAGCAGTTACGAGGTATTAAAGTGAACTTGAAAACGGACAATGTGAAGACAGAAAATATTTTAAGGAATTGGAAATCCGGGTGTATGTGGTGTCGTGGTGTGTTGTAATATGTGTGCTACGAATACGTGTACAGTGTGTGAAATGATGTGTAGTATTTTTATCCAAAATTAAGGTTTCATTATCAAGTATAATGAATACAATATTCAATTCCATTTCCTGTCTGCTAAACAAATCCTTATCACTGCAGCTCAAATCAGGTAGACAGGAATTCCTTCATCTCATTCTTGATATTACTACTTGCATGTGTAATACAAAAGAGTGGGGACTGATTTCTTGACTTTGTATTAAGGATGATAGGCCGACCGCGACCGGTATGATAAATATACAGTGTGTTCCACAATCACACTCAGTATTCAAATGAAGAGTGATTATAAGTTGAATTTACACTTGTTTCTAATGAGTCCGTTGGATGGATTGAATTGAATCAACCCAGGTAAAGAGAATTCATAGTTCACATTCACATGTGCCCCACTCAGGTTCACTTTCGCTATTTTTTTATTTGATTTGATTTGATTATTAGTGTTTTCCACAGCAGTCGTACATATAAATATGCTTTTCGATTCGATTTGTGAAAATCAGAGTGAATCTTTCTGTTTAATTACAACTCAAGTTCTTTGCACTCGTAAGTTTCATTTTGAAATAAAGTTATCTGGTGTGGCTTCCACTGAATATTTCAATAAAACTGTCGTTTGGTCAGGCTTGGGTCAATTACAATTTTCAAGTACTTGAATTACGTATTTTCAAGTACTTGCAATTAATTACTTTCGCGTCGGGGAAAAGTAAAGTAATTGTAATTAAAGTACATTTACTTCATCCTGTAATTGTAATTTAGAATATGGTACTTTGTAATTGACAAAGTAATTGAAATGGAAATTGAAGTTTTCAATTACATTTTTGCTGGTGCCGAGGGGTATGCACTTTTTTTTGAGCTCACGAATACTAACATTAAACGGACTCAGGAAGTTAATATTTTTTAGACTCCTTAATCTGCATTCGTTTCTGATAAGCTTGTTTGATTTTTCAGTATACTGCCGACTTAAGTATTAAAACTCTTAAGCAAAAGTTTATGGTTTTCGGATAGAACGGCAGACGTTATATCAAATTAAATTATTGGTTTGTTCAGTATTGGTCCTAAAAAATGATATTAGACTAATTGCAATACAAGGTTGCTTGACGCTTTATGATAAATCAAAAGATGGATGGTGCAATGTCTTACAAATGTACGACCCAGTAGAACCAAAATCATTCACTCCAACTGATTGTATTTGTGAGACATCAATTTGAAGAATGTGATGGTGATGGTGAAAGTTGACTAGAAGAGGAAATAGGAAACTGGTCCAACTATACTTTTAACTTGACATGAAATGACATCATCAATAATTTATTCCAGAGTATTTAAATCCAGCCGGCAAACGTTTCTTTCCGGAACGCTTTACAAACGGTTCGTTACCCTTAATTGCTGATAGTTTTAAGATAGATTACTTATTGGAATGTGACTCAAATAAATGTACGGTTAACAGTAACAAAAATAGTCAGAATCATTCACATGAGTTGAGTAATGGATTTGTAAGTCATGATAATGATGGTGAAGTCATTGAATTGACATAACGTGAACATATTTTATGACATTGAACGACACTAGAATTGTCAAATATCGGCCAATAGGTATGCTTTCTTGTGCTGAAGGTTTTATTAAAGGAGAGACACTTCTATAGACTTGGACTTTTTGTCCTTGAAAGCAATTAAAATCGGGCGCGATTTTTGAATGGATTTACCACGCTGAGTCACACTTTAACGGGGAAATTCTGAAATCAACTTTAGTTTATTTTGAATTCTTAAGTTTAGATCATCCATTTACTGTTTTCCGGCTCATATATATTAGAGCTTTTAATTAATGCAAGAAAAAGTTGGTGAAAAAAGTGATGTCAGTAGGAATCGAAGGCGTGCCCACCCACGAGATTTTTGAGTCGAAAATCCGAAAGTCCGAGTCTATTGGATTTGGATAGGGAATTTTTGTATTGACACCCATTAAGACACAACCTCTCTCTTGCTTTGAGTATTAATTGAATTGATACAATATATATTTCATTCGTAGGAACCAAGTTCAAAAAAATTCCTACGTTGGAGAGAATGTTACGTTCACTTGTGTTGTAGCATGAGTTTTATTTTCGGATGTCCATTGGGTCATTTGTCTTTCAAAATGAGTCTACAAGACTTGTATGGAGCGGCAGTGAGGATTTCGACTCAACAAATTCTATGGAATTGTCCAATTCAGGAGGACGACATTTCAACTGACTAACAAAGCCATTTCTCCAGTTGGTTGTCATTGTCATGCACCATTTGAAAACACTTTTGAATGTGTGATTGCCAAACAAAACATCTGGGTTCAAGGTTAAACATCAATTTATTGAACTCGAAGGAACACGCTGGACATATATAAAACAAATATATTCAGAATTCATCATACATAATGAAAGAAAAATATATACCAAAATCTTCTGGAATAATAATCGAGAAAAATAAATCAGTAATAGAATTTCACAACAGAAGGTTAAACTGTAATGCAATATACAACACAACGAGCTAAATAATTGTGATGGTATATGCTGGAATCTTATCAATGCTATATAGATCTGACACCACTATCGATAATGCGTTGAGATGTTGTGGAACACGTACAATTAGAATCAACTGGAACATGTGTTTTAGTTTGTCAAATTATTTTTCAGACCGATAACTCTGTGGTTACTACATTCTGCTAACTCAAAATGACTTTAACCCGTGATAATGTACTGAAATATTAGCTATGAGAGAGCACATGGTCAAGTATGCTAATTAAATTATAATCATTTAAGATTCTACAAGTTTTGTTTGTGATATGTCAAGTAATATGTCTGCTTGATGAAGTATGCACGCATATTAAATATAAATCATTCAAGATTGTGCAATTTTTCGATAAGTCATTTGAGTAAATGAACTTGAACCGTTTGAGAATTGTTTGAAGACCGGGTGGATTGATATTCCTTGGACTAATAGATATACCGGATCATTTGTGGAAGAAAAATTGATGTTCTCTGAATCGAATCAAATTACCATATTTCATGTGCAAGTGGAGGAATTTTAGAAGTAATCAAAATGTAGCAAGAGTAGGTCTCGTGCATGTACAGCGCATTGATCCTTGAGATTATCGAGTTAATCGGGTGGCAATTCTTTGAACTCGCGGTACTTGACAAGAGATTTTTTCCTATGTAGTCGGGATCAAACAATAGTGAAGAATTCCCGGAATGAAGTTTAGTCTAAAAACTGGATAACACAACAGAGCATGCACTTGAAAACTTGTCACGTACAGCATAGATCATATCATACGTAAAACCTACAGAGTTCTTCAAAGCATTTCCTTCAGTTGATTTACTTGTATTGTTTATATAAAATTCAAAAATGCAACTGCAGCAATTGTTTTTAGATATTTCTATTTATTTCCGGAGTTGAAAGAAAAACTAAATGAAAATTATGTTTGCCCATAAATAGATGCATACTTATTGGTCACCCTGTACGACCGTAGTATTTGCACAACATTGTAAATGCCACAATCCAGTTTTTCTTTTGCATATTGTGTTTACATTCAATTAAGGGGAAGCTTCGAAATTGAATAACTCAACAACTACTACACCAAATATGATGAGTTATGACTTTTTG
>JAQIXO010000482.1:0-19532 GCA_034700305.1 Protaphorura armata
ATTTGTAATACTACTCTTTCTAAAAATTAAAAACAATTGCTGTACATGTACATTTATTCAACTCCTGTGAAATATTACATTCGTTCGAAAATTTTGAAATGCATAATATTAGGCATAATAGGTATTTGCATTGAAATGTTCCGAGATGTGTTTTACATATAATAGTTAGATTTGATTCCAGAAAAACGACTATTTCCAGGAACCCATTTTACATGTACAAGCCAAAAGTTAGAGAAAGTGGCTAAAGTCTTGGGTTGGGGAAAGTTGGATTTGGCATTGAAGCGGAATCTCCTTATACTTTGGTTTTATTTTAGTGAATTTTTGGTCACCACCTGCTCCTCGTGGTTTGGTAGTACATAGTCCTTCCGTTCTTTTTTTAATTTTTCTGTTAAACTTAATTTGAATTTGTTTTACTTTTCTTGTGACAACAATTCCAAATTATAGACTTAACACGGACTTAACTCCCGCTTAAAAATTGTAGATTTTCTTTTAATGCCACCTGTTTGAGTGACTCTTCCTATTTATGAAACATCCCACTATAAGAGCGTTCCCTGAAGTTTTACTAGTTGAAAATCGGCGCTCTTTACAACACTGGATGTCAACGATTTCAACAAAATTGGCCCCGATTTGTGGAGTTCAACGAAATACTCGTACATTAAACCAAATTTGCTGATTTATGCTAAACTTATAGTCACAATCTGTCTAATAAAAGCTGTACTCTAAAATTTTGCCAATGAATTATGACAAATATCCGTTTCAAAATTTCAATTTACGAAGAAGACTTCCTACTGTGTTTGAACCATATGTTATAACTGGAACTATCCCATATATTTAATATTCTCATTCATAAATATGTATTACTAAATTCTATCTACTTTTATAAGTATAACTGAATAACTTTATTTAAGTGTTCTAATTCCTACACAGATCAAAAAAAATCTTAAAATTTCATCAAAGGAGGACTGTTGAAAAATATTATTCACTGATTTATTCATATAATTATAATTTATACTACAAGAGGAATGTGTATTATTATTAAATTTATTGTCAGTTAAAATATTTTTCCTAAGATTATTCCGAATAGTGATAATATTTGAGTTGAAGCACACAAACAGGTGACTCGCGTACAATGGAAATTCACGAGCATCTTCGGATTGTTGGAGAAACTGGATCGTTGAGAGACTTAAAACTAAGAGTATGCCCACGAACGGTGACATCTCAATGTGACTTATGTATTGGCCCAGTACATTCTAACCCTGAAATTAAAAAAGATGACACTATAATTTTTTGAAAATTATTTTAATTAAGAATTTAATTAAGAATTTTAATTAAGATTACAAACCTCGGGGTCAGTGGTCCGAGTGGTTGGACGAGTGGATGCACTGGTGAGTTGGTTGGTTTCGCCGAATTAGCTGTCCAATAATTGTTCAGATTGGACTGATAGGATTGAAAGGTAGCTGAAATGAAAGACAAATTAAAAATTATTATTCGGAATTATGCGCTCGCTAGAATTTCTAGCAATTAATAGTATTTTATGTTCAAACCTGTCCGTGCGTCCAAACGGGCAGCCAGATAGGGAATGAACAAAATATTAGCCCCGTTTTTCCAAGTCAATATTTTTGACCTACTGTTACATGAGGAATAGGTGCTTCCGGGTTCATGTTATTCACAATAATTGACTTCTAGGTCTACAAAACAAGATATTGACGACTACTGTTGTCACTGTGTAGGCCCGTATCTAAAGGACGGCGCGAAGGGCCCTTCAGCCTAAAGGTTTCGTCGAAAAGATATTCGCATAATTAAGTTAACTCTGAGTTCCTAAAAATCTAGTGATAGAAATTTTCTCAACCAGGTTAGGAAGCTAGTCGAAAGTCATCTTGCTTTAGGATATAAAAATTATGCTTGAGCAGCATTTTCGGTTAGCGTCTAGGAAATTATCATTCCTTAAACAGTAAGTAGTTCATTTTTTGATTTGCCTCGTTTTGAGTTCAGAACTAAGGAAATTAACGGTTCGGTTCAGCCTTAACCAAAGTTGAATAGTATTTTATAGTCTCCCCTTTAATATCTGCCTAATTTTTCTACAACTTTCTATTCAGTAGTTAGCATGCAAGACTGTAATTTTTGCAGAAGGGGTCACCAAACTTTCTCAACAGTCTCGAAATTACGGTCCTTCGGTCTCATACTACCATTTGGTTTTAACTGCAGTTTTTCTTAATTTGGTTTTAAGGTGAAATTGACAAAAGTGATCACAATTCAATATTACACTTAATGCATCATGCCCTATCACAATTAATGTCCTGCTTTGATAGGCTACGCAGTTGTCCCCATGTTTTCGTTCTGCTTAGTAATAAGTTGAAGTTCATTTCTGAACTATGTACATACGTATCACAAATTGGACATATCGTTTCGATTCGGCCATTTGGGCCAAACAGAATAAAATGCCAAAATAAAATCTCAATGGGTGATTGGAGGCCTTTAAGAATTTTGCCCACTACCCATGAATTTCTTACAGTAGTCATAGGACTGCCCCTGCACTGTACTATTGACTTCCTTGTCCAGTAAGTATTACAAGGAACCGATTGTTTTTGTACTGTATTCTTTGAACTCGTAAAAAGTTGAGTGACCTCCGGAACATGTTTTGCATTGCAAGCGTGACTTGTAAGTTGAACTAATTACTTGTTGTCAAAAACATCATTAACTTTATATATAATATTTCAATTTGAACGAATTTTTAAAGGTGAATATGACAGAATCGGCAGAGATGATGCTTTTAACAAAAAAGAATGTAAGGATGATCGAAACAGTACCAATAATGCTAAAAAAGCTACAATGCTTCTTTCTCAATGTTTATAGAGTAATGTATAGTATTTCTGGATTAATTTGTCATGCATCTTGTCATACACTCATCTGACAAAATCGTGGTTTCGGAAGCAAAATGATTTCCTGGTATATCAAGTATTAGAATTAGCGAAATCAGTTGTATCTTGTAGCTAGGATGAATAATTGTGTAGCCATCATTCTATACTAAATGTTCTGAAAGTTTTCATATGAAAAGAGTCTGATACCTGGAGTATACACGTGGCATTCTTGGCGGTATGACATGCGGTAGCCTTTCTAGATTTAACTCCACACCCAAGAGGTTTCAAATATCTTGCTCTATACCGAGGATTTCCTACTACTATGTAACGTAATACTTTCCTTATATAAGCCAAAGTGAAATTAAGTGAAGAGACATACATACGTAATGGTTCGTCCTCAAAGAAGGTTATATTTTTTAGATACACCGAAAATGTAGTAACAATTAACCTGAGCCAAACATGGATTCGATTTTTGGACACCGGTTCGAACGAAATTCCACGTCGAAAATATAACCGATAAGGCGCATTAAGGTTGTGAGTTAAGAGATGCCTGTAGGGTTAAATTCTGAGCCCTCGATTAAGTTCTCTTTCTTAAATGTTTTCCTGAAATTGTGTTCTTCTCCTGGGCGCTCATGAAATATTGAACTATTCAAGACCAAACAGTATATTAATAATTTTAATGTGTTAACTTTTATGGCGGACCGCAGGCAGCAATGTCATTACGAAGTGTTATTTATAGGTAATAGGTGTCATATTTGGGTAAGTGATAGTTTAGTGACTGAAGGCTTGGAATTGCACAGAGGCAGGCATAGGTAAATGAGTGTCTGTGGATGGTGAGGAAATTATTGTAATTTTGTAATAGTAAGAACTCGACCGGAAAGGACTAGGTCATAAATATTGGGATGAGCAACAAAAACAAAAGACACTATTCCGACATCTAATTCTGGGACTGATCTTTATCTTTGGTCCAGTGTGACTTTACGGTCAACTAAAACTAAATGTGAATGACCAATGCATTATGCATCTTCTTTAAAGCGGAATTTAATACAAGGCGTTAGGGTATGGAGGATTCCATTGATATCATTTTTATGTACACTACTTTGCTAGGTACTCAAATTGTTCAAATAGAATTAAACTGTCAAGATCTGTCTCATCACAATGAATGGTGGGTTTATAAATAGACTTACAATTAGTACAGTGGAACAGTGGAAGGCATTCGTACCGTTTATGGGATGAGGAAACGTGAACGTGAGTCATACATACTTTTACATGTAACATGTAAAAGTAAAAGTAAGAACTCGAGCGTGAGATCCAAGCAGGACAGGACTAGGTCATAAATATTGGGAATGGGAATATTGTAATCCTTAGCACCAAAAACATTACACACGGTGTCATCTAATTGAGGAACTGACCTTTTATCTGGTGTGACTTTACGGTCCACTAACTAACACTAGAACTAAATGTGAACAATGTTTATGTACTGAACGTACGTAATATGAGATAAGGACTATGTTGTTTATTGAATTCCTTGATTATGGGACTTTTGGGTTCCAGAGTTCGATTTTTCATTCTGACTGGAAGACATACAAAAAAATTAAATAAGATAATAAGAATAGAACGTTTTTCTTCTCCCTTCGTTTTAGAGCTTGTCCTGGACCGATTGTAATCCATTCGTTCATTTCTGTGAACATTGTGACTTTGTGACAGTTCTTCATTGTTGATTTCAACACCATAAAAATTAATTCCGCACCAGCCAATAAAATATGACTAACAACAAATCTGGGCAAGGTTGGTATTCCAATTTTAATTCACTTTTATTTTTAAGTACGAGGTGGAGTTGGTGTAATTTTGGGTTACTCTCCAAAAATAATTTAGTTCGACTAGGGGTCCCAAATTTTTAAAGAATGAGTTTTAAAGTAACATTTACTGGGGGTAATACTTTATCAATATCAATCCAATTGCAATGTTAATAACATTTCGTCTTTCGGTTGGGGTCATTAAAGAATTTTTAAAAATCTGAAGAGGGTATCGTTGAGATAAAATCACTATTGTACGGATTTAAGTCTGAATTATATCGATATTATATCATATAGAAAATCTACTCTGAATGTATACTCCGTATTAACGAAATGGAATTCTATATTACATTAACTAGGATGCCGGACTGAAATTGATGAGAGAATGAGCAACTTGGATGAAAAATATGTCGTTCAGAATATACTGAAAAAACATTCGGATGAGCACAGAGAAAGAGCAATTGCTGATACAAAAACTGCATTCAACATGTTACGGCGGGTCTATGGTGAGTGTGTTTCTCTTCATTTACTTTGTACATAATCAGTTACCCTCTCAATTCAGTTTAGTAGTATAAAGATAGCTTGGGCCGGTTATTTCTTCCGGCTTAACTCACTAAACTCACGTAATTACATACACACAGATTCATAAACGAAGACATTGATATCAAAGTTTATTTTTGTATTACTGCGTGACTAATGCTCAAACGACCCTTCTCGGTTCAAGAATTTGTTTACACCATCGCTTACCTTAACTTCGTCTTTCTATACTCTCAAATAATTGATACATTACATGTATGATAATTTTTTTGTTGTGACATGAAACCGTTCCTCTGACTCTATTTCTATTCTCTGGAGAGATTAAAATAACACAATTAAAAAAAGTAGTCGTGACTAATATTTTACACGGTATTACGATTCGTATCAACTTGTAAGCCAAGTGGTCTTTCAAACTGGGTGGACGTCTTGTTTCAATGGCAGGGTTCACCACATTTATTTGCCTCACCCATGACTACAAAGAGACAACAATAAAAGTATGCAACCCTAATCAGTTAGAGATAAGAACATTTGACTCTCTCATAATTGAGACTTTGATTTGTTTATTTTAGTCAATATGTTAAATGCCTCATATAATTCAAGCTTCAAAATCTACATTTATCTTAACAGTTACTTTTTATGTGCTGTACAACGTGTATCGGTAAACTTAATGAACGGACTTTTATTTCCCGTGAATTTTTACAATTCAACTCAAATATTTTCTGTCAATATTATGTTCGGTAAAAATGTATGTATTGATTTCTTAATTCCAGAAAACCCAGTCGATCTGAATAACTTGGAGGCAGTAAAATCTCTCAGTCGTTGTGCCAAACTCTGCAAGGAAGCTGCGGAGTTACGCTACAACTTTGGGAAAACCGCGAAAGAATATCGTCCCCACTTTCAGTTCAATGTACCTCTGCAATTCAAGGGTGAATCAATGGATAAAATCATCGGAAAGGAGCATGTCAAGAAAGTACTCTGGGAAAATTTAAGTGCCGCCCAAACGAAATTTATAGACACAACAGGGAAAGAACCGTTGGGACAAATGGGGGACGCCAACCTTTTGTTTGGTCTACCTGGTATTGGAAAAACACAATTCATTCGTACAGCTGTGAAGAAATCAAAATGTCCATACGTTTGGGTTAACTGTGATACCGTAAACGTCAAATGGCGAGGACAAGCATGTGTTCTAATGTCACGACTGTTTGAGCAAGCCAAGAAATACGACCCTTGTGTCGTTGTGTTTGATGGACTTGACACTATGACGTCCGACAGAGATGGCGATAGTGACGGATCTAACGAGGAGTCAATGGCATTGAGCAGGACACTCTGTAGTTGTTTGGACAGGGCAAAGATTTCTAAGAATGTCATCGTCGTGGCCATAGCACATCATCCAGATTCGATGGACTATGAACTACATAGCAGATTTGATGAAAAAGTATATATAGCTGTCACAAGTGAAGCAAAAAATGAGCAACTTGTTAAATTACTTGCTTCCCCATTGGAACACAAAATAAGCTACGAAGTCTTCATCAAATTGGCAACCCAGACTCCAAGGTAGTTTAGCCTAACAGGATTTATCAAAATTTGAATGCAAAGAATATTCTTTGGTGCTGTCGTTGAATTTTGTCAATGAACGTTGGATTAATTCCTATTACGGTTGGATATTACAATTGTTTTTTATTTGACGTACCTTCTGTTATAGATTCTCTGGACATGACAAAATACAAATAGTAAGAGAGGCACGGAGTATTCGTCGACGAGAGATCATTGAGACGAATGGGAAGAATGAGAATTTTAGACTTCAAGAGGTTCGCTTAGATAAAATCTAACAATTGGTTCTAACATATAATTCTTAGAAAGTATAAATCTAAAATATAAAATTTTCTGAATAGCAGAGTCCCCTGATGGATGCGATCGGGAGTACCGGTTCAACTAACATTAGAAGTACTATGTGCGACGACTTGTCCGCAATGGAATTTAGTCAACGAGATCCATCTGAGGACGAAATCGAGCCGACAAAAGGTTGTTCGTGTCATATTATGTGAATCATTTTTCAAGCAGCAGCTTATTGACATCAAAATACTAAAACTCCATCAATTTTAACTAGACTTTGACAGGAGCGGTTGATCTTAAAAATATTCAATACGTGCTTCAGTTATCATTATTAATTCTATCCTGAGTATTTTGTCATCTCCATAAAAAAATAGACAAAAATAGAAGAAAAATAAGAGAAATGATTTGTAGTCATTGCAATATGCAGAAGAGTAGCTTAAGACTTAAGAGCAGATTAAGATGAGGATGTTGTAACCAATCAATTATTTTAAAATATGATATACTTGTGTACTTTTCTAGACACAAATTGTGTTGTTTCTTGATTATAATCTTCAGCGAATCTCATTTACTTTATCTAAGTTTTCACTTAATATGTTCACTACGGGTTTAGTTGACGCCTTAGTACTCAAACAGAATATTGTAATTTGTAGTCATTATAGTATGCCGAAGAATAGTTTAAGATTTCCAGTAGAGTGAAAGTCTCGGTGAAAGTCTAACTTTCACCGCATTGAAGTTTTTACGATTTTTAAGATTGAGTTTAAGATCCAGTTTACGGTACCCTTTTAACTTCTACATAAAAAGAATATTATATGGTTAACTGACTAATACGAACGGTTATTTTATTTGCTTCAGTGGATTATGCAGTTACGACAACTTTTATCATGACATTTCTTTCCCATTCCTAGAGTTGGGGAGAATTGTAGAGGTCAATTATACTATTTCATTACTACTTTTATGTTTTATTTGTAATACTATGTACTCTTTTTAAAAATTAAAAACATTTCCTCTACACTTGCATAATATTTTACATTTGCGAAACATTTTTATTCAAATTTTTTGAAATACATAATACTCTATGAACTACATGAGTTACTAGCAAATCCAAGAGAACTGTCCTGAGATGAGTTCTAGAAATAATGGCCAGATTTGATATAGTAAAAACAACCATACATCCAGGAACCAATTTTACACGTGCGTACATGTTCATACATACGTTGTGTTGGTTTCTCCTCAAAAAATGTATTTTTACACTGAAGAGATAGTTAAGATAACTACAGCTTAAATTACATTTGTTGAGTCGTATTGTAACTTTTCACCCGATAATTAAGTTCCACGTCCAACATAACACCATTTAAATAAGATCAAACATGTGAATAATTCTTTATGGGGAATGTGTTTACTTTTCTGGCGGACACGGAGTCAGCATCTGACATTACAAACTGGTGTTGTTTAAGTGTCATATTTGGGTGCACGAGAGTTGAGTAATTGAAGACAAAAATTGTACAGTGCAGTGGTAAGCATACATATGTACGTGAGTGTGGATGACAGTTTATAGGATGAGGAGACGAAATCCTGGGATCGAAATGGGACTAGTATAGAACTGCATCCTAAAAGTCACCGTGCGTTTCGTGTACATATTTATGTGTTCACATGTTTTCATAAGTTGAACTGTTTTTTACGCTACTGAGAATTACAAAGAGACATTCGAATAAAATAATAGGGAAAATGGTTGTGACTCATATTTTACCGGGTATTATGATTCTTACCGTTACCGTCTTGCAAGCCAAGAGATCATCTCAACTACAGTACAGGTTTCGGTGACAGGGTTCACCACATTTACCACACCCATGTCTACAAGCTTACATAAATAATTATCGTATCGTAGTTTTACCACATTTTATGGAGCATTTCATATGGAGGATTTAGAAATAGGTTATAAGTGAACATGAAATTAGCATTGGAGAGACAAAAATAAAAGCATTCAATCCCAATCTGGTAGCGATTATAACGTTTGGCCTTGGATTCTCTTACTCGAAAATTTCACTCACAATGGATAGTCATTGCATGTTGTACGTTGTACCGGCACCCAGATATGACATTTCTAGTTCCAGGCATGCCCTGTGACCAGAAAAAAAATGTCATATCTGGGTGCTGGCATTAGTACGAGTAGGAAGTTAATTTTTATTTTTCTTAAACAGAGAAATCAAAAATCCCGCCAAAACTGACAGCCAAGGGAGAATCGTCGAGTACAATTTGTATTTTGCATGCAGTAGAGAACAAACAACAAAGGTACAAAATTGGAGAAACAAAATAGTGAAGAACAAAAACCACGAAGAACTGAAACTCAAAACCGAAAGAGTTGTTTAGAAATGTTCTTGATGTGTTATTCCAGTCCAGTTGCCAATTCCAGGTAGAGATATGGATGCGGAAGGAGAAAGAGAGACAGGAAGAGTGAAAGTGAGTCAGAGTCAGTCACAGAGAAAATATTATTTTGACAAAAGGATTCTCTCACAGTCATCCCATGCCAGAACACAAGACCAAAAGTCGTCCCACTATATACAATCACAGATTTACAAGGAAAACAATTTGCATGTAAAAATAGGTAAAAAAAATATTGGCCATAAGGGAAAATTATGAGCTGAAATGAATACCTTGTGATTCGAATGGTAAATGCTCAGTGGGGATCGGTTACTAGCACTGCCGCGTGCCCGCCGTTAGCTGTACTATTCTAGTAGATAGATCTACGTAGTATGCGATGCCATGCTGAGAGTGAGAGTGGAAATGCGCTTCATAGGTAACACGGTTGGTTGAACTTCCTATACAGCAGAGCAGAGTCACAGCAGTGAGTCCTAGTCCTAGTCCTGAGATAATTCCATTGTTGGAATCTTGATTGATCGAAAATGGCTAAGAGTCTGATGGGAGGCTGAGACTGCATATGGTTGAGACTCTGCATGCTCTCACGCTACGCTCTCAGGTCCCTTATGATGAATGAGGGAAAGAAAAGAAAGATAAAATCCATCAAAATGGATCAGGATGATGATCTTTGGATTGGATTGATTATCCAAATTGAAAAAAAAATTAATTTGGATTAATATCTCATTGATTGTTCTGGATCTGAGGTTAGAGCTGGTGTCTACGTTAAGGTTTGGATTCGGTGGTACCAATATTGTCACAAGTAATCGTCCCTTACAAAGTATCTCAAGTGATTGTGTTAGACCAATACAGTATAAGTACTGTTTATTTGAAATTCATATGAAATGTAAGAATAATGTTATATGTTTTTCTTCAGTAATGGATGAGCAATTATTATGAAAAATTAGTATTCCAAGACTCTAAGGGAATTTTTCCGAAATAAAGTGGGAGTCCATATCTTCGCCAATCTTTCATTTCAATCTCCGATTCGTCGTCTTTTTATACCGTCATGGAAAAAGGCAAGAGGGTATGCCGACACACATGTTTTGAAGGTAGATTGCTTCCATAAATCGGGCCAATTCCTAAACAAGGACAGAAGAAAAATCATGATTCGTCAATATTTTCCATACTCAAAATATATCAATGGAAATAAAGGTATAATCTTACGATTGACAGAATGTGGCGATTTGGAATTGAATATTTTCCTCTGCATTATGTTGAAAGGCAAGAACTGCAATTTTTCCAGCATTTTCGAGTGAGATGTGTTCAACCAAGTATTTGAAGCAAATGGACTTTAATTCGTCGACACCATATTAGTCTGCAACTCGTACAAGACCCATTAATTTGTCCATACTCTCCGGAAGAAGTTCAACGTGAGCCGTATAGATGTATTCCAGGAATGCCTCAAAGACAACAGGATCCACGTCATCTATTTTTACGACTCTTTCCTTAGACTCCATCATGTCCGCTTCCAGCATTCGGTTGAAAACAAAACAACGCCCTACAAAAGTTAAATAAAGTTAGAGCCATTTAAACCTCATAAATTCTGCACACCAGCTAACATTGGTATCAACGAGGTGACGCTGTCATTAACTAACCTTTAAGGATTGGAGTGTGTACCAAGAAATCTTTCCCACTACATTGGATTGTAAGGTCCGTGTCAGTTCCAGAGGTCAAGAGATGTCTCATATCCTCAACAAATTTATTGGACGCAAAGGACAAAGACTCCTGCAATCCGACGCCCATTTTCTCCGTGAGAGGAGAGCCGTAAACCATCAAGTCAACCTTAATCCGTAGAACATTATTCTCGATGTACCTGTCCTTAGACTCCCAGAGACGACTCAGTTGTATAAATTCTCGGAATCCATAGCCCCCACCTTCCATTTTTTCAAACGTAGTCTCAATGGAATCTAAATTATATTTTTTAAGATTTATTTTATAGTAATTGAATTAACTTTGGCTAGAAATGCACATTTATAGTGAACAGTTTTGAGAGTGGGTATAGGTTCTCTTACCTTTATTGTCTTCGTTTTCATTTCTTCCAAGCATTGAAAATGTCGAATGCAGTCGCAGTGGTTTGACTTGGGTGTGGGGTCCTTTTCCACTTCTTGGCTGGAGCTGGAGATGCAGATACAATGCTATGTACCTTTCCCCATCAACCTCATCTACTTCCATATCCAAATCTACATACCTGTTTGTAATATGTATACAAAATATCATACATTATTTTTAAATATTACAATATACCATTACATTGTTAGATTTTTCTCAGATGTGTGCAAAAAAACATAAAGCTACTTTTGTTGCGCGCGCGCTATCGCGCTTTGAACATAAATAATATGAAAAAGGGGATACTACATTTCATCATATTATATTATATATTAACATAACAATTTTCATTAACGCCATATTTTTTGTTATATTTTTACCTATATTTTGAGACATTCGGCCGGTTGCCGGTTTATAAAAAATAATTTGAAATCAAAAATTAACTTTCCACAAATTGGTCGAACGATATCACAAAATGTGCATAAAAATATGACAAGAAAAGTAGCATCAGTCATTAGCGGAAATTTGAAAAAAAAAATTCTGGTCTTACCATTTTTGCTCTGACTTTTTTATTCCTGATTGACCGAATGTCGTTGTAAACTCTGGGGACCTTAACGCTTTGAATTCTGAGAAATATAATTCCTGTTCCTCAAGATCCATTTCTGCTTCATTCGGAAGAATCCTATCCACATTTTGAATATTCCAATGGAGGATGGATCGGCTCAAATCCAACTTTTCAATTCATATAATAATTTATAAAATTAAATCAATCTACTAAATAAAAAATGACAATCAATTTTATTTCTTACGTACGTGAGTTATGCCAGTCGTGATTGGAATTGTTTGGTCAGTCAATGAACTTGCCATAATTAATTTGAAGGAAATTAACAATTTAAACCTTAAACTTCCACGAAGGTAACAAATATGACTTTGTGTGTTAGTCGACGTCCGTGTGTGTACGGAGAGGAGACTGATATGGTTGAACTGCCTTAAGTACATGAGTTTAAAGTTAAACTCAAGAAAGACCTCACAACTGACGTTTCAATAACGCGCGTTTTGACTACCAAGGGATGAACACATCGCGTCGTCATACCTCTTATGATGCGAATATGTCTATATAACCTACATACAATATTTATATACTAAAGTACCTGCAATACCAGATCAAGAAGATCACCGCACGCGCACGGGCACAGCGCAGCACAGGGTCGGGCAACACTGACAATCTGTATTTCTATGTAACACCTTTCTGGCTCCCCCTCCCTGTATCCGTCATTCAAATGATATGACCCTCAAGGAGCCGCAAATGTCTAGAAATTTTTAGCAATCATAAACACTTTTTGACAACGAATTTTATGGTGAAATAAGACTTTATTATCAGAATTTTATATGAGTTATGTATTAAATGTGAAAAAAGACGATTAATTTTTATCCAACATTGTCTTTAGACAATAAGTCTAAAATCCATGTATTATTTTTGTAATGGATGAGCGAACAAATTAACTTGAAGTGAAAATTATTACAATTTAAGATAATTCTTCCGAAATCATGGGAGTGCAATCTCAGTCTTTCGTCTCAAACTCAATTTCCGATTCGTCACTTTCTGTGGTGTCATGGAAAAAAGCAAAAGGATTTTCAGACAAACACATTTTGAAGTTGGAATACTTCGCTAAAGCCGGCCAATTTATATGCAATAACAAAAAATCAATGGGATAATTATTATTCGACAATTCTCAAAATTTTGGCCAATAAATTATGCATGTAGAAATGAAATATCTTACGATTGACAGAACATGACGATTTTGAATCGTATATTTTCCTCTGCATTATGTTGAAAGGCAAGAACCGCGATTTCTCCAGCATTTTCAAGTGATATATGTTCAGCCATGTATTTGAAGCAAATTGATTTTAATTCTTCGACACCATATTTGTCTGCAGCTCGTACAAGACCCATTAATTTTTCTACACTTCCCTCCTGAAGTTTGACTCGAGCCGTATAGATGTATTCTAGGAATGCTTCAAAGACAACAGGATTGTCTTCTATTTTGATGACTCTTTCCTTGGACTCCTTCATGTCCGCTTCCAGCATTCGGTTGAAAACGAGACAACGCCCTACAAAAAATTAAAACAAAATTATAGGCATTAAATTCTGCACACTAAGATCAAAAATTGGTATCAACGAGGTGACACTGCTTGCTATTAACTAACCTTTGAGAATTGGAGTGTGTACCAAGAAATTTTTCCCACTACATTGGATTGTGAGGTCAGTGTCAGTTCCAGAGGTCAAGAGGTGTCTCATATCGTCAACAAATTTATTGGACGCAAAGGACAAAGACTCCAGCACTCCCATACCTATTTTCTCCGTGAGTGGTGACCCGTAAACCATCAAGTCCACCTTAATCCGCAAAACATTATTCAGGATGAATCGATCTTTATTTTCCCAGAGTTCACTCAGCGGTATAAATTTTTCGTATCCCCAACCGTGTTCTTCCATTCTTTCAAACGAAGTCTCAGTCGATCCTATATTTTTTGATTATGGAAATTCAGTGAATCCAAATTAAATTGAAAGTGATTAGAATCTCTTACGTTTAAGATCTTTTCCATCTTTTCCAAGAATTGAAAATGTGACATGGAGTCGAATTGGTTTAACTTGGATCTGGGGTTGTTTTTCCCTTGGCTCTTAACGAAGGTTACGAAGATAACGAAGGTTGATTTGGTACACAGTACAGTGTACAATTTTCTTGAATTTTTGAGAGATTGATTTCAAGACGTTTGTGACAGTATAATGCAACTTTCATGATTTTCTAAATTATCTAATTATAGAAGCCAGGGATTTTGTACGGGGAAATGCAGAACCAACCAATTGACTTGGTCGAAACGATTTAATAAAGAGTAAAAACCTAAACAACTTTTGCAACCCAGTGCAGTGTCCTTCTAAATCTGGTCATCAAATTATAATCATATAATGTACTTGAATCAATTTCAACAAATTTTTTATTGAACAATATACAGAACTTTGTAAAATGTAAAGGTGTGTATTTTAAACATGAACTGTGGTTGTCAAAATTTTATACAGTTTAGGCAGATTATCTACTCCGTCGTTTACACAAAGATGATAAACAACTAGTGAACTAGTAGCTCAAGATAGTACAGTTTGTGAATATTCAAATTAAATATTTGTGAATATTGCGTAAGCACATATGTAACAACTGTTAAAGAGTACAAATAAGATGGCCAAAATTAAATAATGCTTAATTATTACTCGAATGTTCGTTCGGCTGCGGCTGCACTGACACAATATCAATTCCTAGTACAGTTGTGTCATTCGTAATTGATGTTGGAATTGGTTCTGGAATTATTTTGAAAACCATTTCGGTCCAATTTTCAATAGTGATGTCACTATTCAAATTCTTTAAAGGCTGATTTAAATTTGAATGACTACTCGCACTGGAAATACTTCCATTCATCTTACGATTCTTAGGACGGGTTGACTTCTTGGCCGATTTCTTCGTAGGAGACACTGAGTCCGTATTTTCTTTATCTGACTCTTCTAAGCTCACAATTTCCCACGTACCATTTTCACCTTGATCCGTCAGTCGTCGTATTTTCATTTTTGGGATGCGTGGAAAGATGGAATCAGTGTCTCTTAACATTTTGGCCACAGCATCCTGAGAGTCCGGCATAGGCTCTATAGAAGGAGAAACAAGTATAACGTAAGAACGAGAATATTTATTAAGGCAGTCTCCAATAGTAGTAGGAAGAAACTCACTATTATTCAATGGCATCAATTCTGGTTGGCTTTGAACAGTCCCGTAGCGAGTGAAAGATTTTGGTAAATTTAATCGCATTTGATTCCGTCCATAATTTTGATCCAAATCCAGGGGTTGGAATACCCGACGTTGTTGAAATTGACTGCCCTCTGGTGGGAGTTCGAGAAATTTTTGAGCCTCAGCTTCTTTGGCCTCCTTCAATCGCTTCTCAGCCGCACCTCTTTCACGTGTGTCTGGAAACATGAATACTTTCTTTTCTCCATAGCCACAAATCCCTTGGAATGTCGAAGGAGTTGGTGAGATGGGTGGGAGTGGGACTTTATTCTTCGTGTATTTTCCACGCCCTTCTTTCTCCAAAATTAACGCCCGTTGTTTTAGCTGTCCTTTTGCCTTATTGATGGCATCCGTTTCACGAGTTCCAGGTAAGGGTAGACTTCCCATCATGCTGTGTTTGGGTTTCGTTCCAGTAGCCGTCGGCGTCGTAAATTTCAGTGTTGGCGTAAGAGGGACTGTCGGTTTGAAGGAAGATGGGGGTTGTGTACTCAATTTAGGTTGTGTTGTGGGAGTGGCGTTTGATGGTGTATCCATTCGGACTCTATGTTTTTGTGAATTATCCTTATCTGCCAATGCCAACACAGATTGGAAGACAGCGATCCGAATTTCTGGGCTGGTCTGAAAATAAATAAAAATTGTATCAAAATAAATTCTTAAGAACGGCGTGAGAAAAATGGTTCGACTTCTGGATTGACTGGCTCGTAACATGAAGGGTCAGTAACGGTGGTAGAAAAAATAGTATGAATACAAACACAATGCAAATTCCACTGCCTACGTGAATTGTGCCCGTTGAGAAGAGAAGGAATGGTTTGAATTGAATTTATCATTGAGTAATACGGACTATGCATTTCACCTATAGACATTTACATTGAGGACGGACGTTTTAGTGCAAATGGTAATTTTTCATGAAGTCGTCCGAACAGATTGACATATGACAAGAAATTTCAATTTCTACTACAAATGTTAGGCCAAAGCCACGACAGAGCAGTGCATTGAAAAAAGCACAAAGAAAAAAATATGGCCATGCGGTTCTCCACATTTGTACTGTAATGTTTCTTTCTGTGTGGACAGTCCGCCTTAGACTTTCTCTTGCCTCTCTCTTTAAGAGAAAGTTGCCCTTCAAAATGCCCAATTCTAATACAAGTCGGACCGGGTCGGGCGCAAATGAAGGTTTGAAGCCCGGATTTCTAATTGGGAAGCCACTGAAGGGAGAGTTTCTTAAAACACACGTAAAACCTAAAGTACAGTAGTTCAAATGTAAAAATGAAATTGAAGAACGACGGAAAACTACAGAAAATGAAAAGAAAGCAGAGAAAGAAGTCTGCATGCCACCTGTCATGCACACTATTCCTCCTTCAAATTACAACCGCCATTTTTTATTTTCCTTTGTTCTACCACAAGGCAACTAAACAATGTCAGCATTTGTATTTGTAATGTGAATTTCCTATGGACAATTGACCATTTCCTTTGTTCTTCCGTCATCCGCCTCAGCCGCCATTTTTTTATTTCCTACCTCTACAACAGCTATAGACAGTTAACATTTGTAATGTAAATTCCCTATAGCCTTTTGACTCTGTCCTTCGTACTCCCTCCATTTTTTTTTTCATTTCCTTTGTTCTATCACAACAGCAACGATGAGCTGTCAGCATTTGTAATGCAAACTCCCTATAGACAATTGACTGTTTCTTCTGACCTTCCGACCGCCGCCATATTTCTCGTCTCCTTTGTTCTACGACATTGCATGCACATTCTATGACCTCATGCATTTTTCACATAAGCAATTTCTAATGCATTATACCCTAGATAGAGCTTCCTTATGTGTTATGTAGTTAACCTTAAAATGAACAGAAATATTTTTACAAAAATTACTTACCATAAGTGCTGGAGTCGGGGATGCAAGAGGGCTGGAGACGGCGGGTGTTGTTGCCTTGTCCAGCTCATCGTCCTCACCGTCCATGATGGCTTTGGAAGGCTGACCTGATGACCCAATGTGAGGATGAAAAGATGCCAACGTCACAAAACAGTTTTAACTGAGAAAGTCGTCTGGAAATTCAATCGTTGACTTGTGGTCACAAGATGATCACGGTGATGAGGAAAAGTGACCGTCTGGTTGATCACGAAGAAGTCGAATGAGGAAATGGCCTCCGTGTCTCCTTTGTTGCAAACTCAACGGACGCGGATGTAGGGAGACAAAGACGCACGCAGTGCGCATGCGTCTGAGCGAGCCCGCCAATTGGCCCATGATCATTGAGCAAATGGCCGTTGATTTCCCATTGGACCAATCAGGATAGAGAGACGCGTTGCCTTTGTTCATTTTAAAATTTGACTCCGCCCCCTCTTTCACCAAGGCGAGTGAGTGGGCCCTTAGAGGAAGGAATATACGCGTGCGCCTGCTAGTATAGAGTAGACATGCTTGTTTATGTGGGCGGAGTTTGTTGTTTGAGGTCTAAAAGAGGTCTAAGCCCCGCCCCCAAATTTCTGTCAAAATCATGACGTCACCCAATCACTTCTGTCTATTGCGGAATAAATTAATTTTTCTACGACTCGCGTGTCCGACTTCAATTCAAATCAGTTGCTACGGGGACCTTATAATTTTTGGCTCCTCCCCCTTTTGAGGTCATGTCCACTCTATATAGAGGAGGACCAACCATTCCTTACTCTGAGAGTGGGCCTGTTGTGTTTTTTCGTAGTGTCGTCTCCATTTTGTTAATGGAAATCTTGTCCACAAATTTTCGTAACTTTTTTTTCACTAATTTTATAAAAAATTATTAAATATATACAGTATGCACTCTTATGTATATACTTCTGAATGGGACACCACATTTTACCATGTATCCAAAAAATTTAACATTTTTAAAAATTCTTATCACTCATTCGCTTAATAATAGTATATTGGATTTAATCCACTCTTCCAAACATAATTGTAAAATTCATTAAAAATTATTAAAAACACAATTCCTATTATTACGATAAATTACGTCTTACGAACGTCATACAAACTTTTTTTTTGGGGGGGGGGGGGGGGCAAAACCCATGCTCGAGGACCGGTCTCCTTTCGCTACTTCATGTTAAAAATTAATGACGCTTCACTTAAGGTGCAACGGTACAATGCAGTTCTAGAAAATGTGAACTTATGACTGAAAAGGTCGATACAATAAATAATTAATGTTTTATTATATATTCAATTAGGGCCCCTTTTTAGATTTCGCCCTCCCGTCCAAAATTTATATTTACGTCACTGCATGTAATGAATCCCTTGTTTGTTGTAGAGGGGAGAATTAAAGATTTCGGTGGTCAGTGTCAGTACACCTATAACAAGGGAATGCCGTGACATCCCTACCAATTAGTTATTCCTTGACAAAAATCCAAGGTATTACGGGTCCCAATAATTACCTCACCTCACCCTTCGATTTACACCCCATTTGAATAAGGTCATAATCTGACCCCCTCATGAATTTTCTTGAGTGCATCCTGTCATGGGTTAACCGAAAAGAAAATCATCCTGATCTTGTGACCCATTATTCATAATTTTGAATTTTAACTTGAATTGTTTCTTGTTCTTCAGAGTCGGACGCTCGGACGGATTTTCCAACAACAAATGTACACGAACGAGAAAGGTTTCACAGGGACAAATTCGACTCGCTGTTTTCGGAACACCCTGTATGTAAGAAGCACGAAGTGAAATCATCAATTATTATTCTTGTAGTGGGAAAGTGAGATTGAGAAAAACTTCAGAATTCTGCGGCAATATGAAAAATGTTCAAATGAGACTGAAGTCAAAATCCACAAAATAATTATTCAATTAATTCAATCTTTTCACTTCCTTCTCTTTAAAAAATTCCATCCGAATTATTAAAATCCAACCAATATTTTAATTAGTGGTTTAAAGAGTTAATTAATTATTTAGTGAAAGTGGTGGACAGTTGACGGGGCGGTGCGGTGATATTCGACTAATTAAAATGGAGCCAAGTCCGTCTTTTGAAGGATGCCAGTCGAAGTTCTCTGATCTATGTGATGATTTTTTCAACGTTATTCATACCCTTCGAGATGAGAATAAAACTCTCAAATCAACCAATTTGGAACTTACACAGGAACTTGAGAAAAAAGAGAAATTACTACAATCAGCAATTAAAAATAACACATGTCCTAAATGTGACTGTGTCGAAGGTCAAGAGGAACAGGTAAGTAATTGAAGTGAAGATATACAAAAATAAGTTATGTTC
>JAQIXO010000483.1:0-19524 GCA_034700305.1 Protaphorura armata
AGGTCGTTACCCATGAAACCACCTTGAGTTACTTGTCGAAACATGTCACCAGCCTCCTTCAAACCAGAATTTTGACGAGGGGAATTAGGTCCTCTGAATTGACCACTTGACCCACCCCTGGCCCGAATCACAGCAAAATGAGACACAGCTGAGTAGTTCAATTCTTCTCCAGGTCCAATGGGTCCCTTCGCATACACTTGCACTTCTTTTTCAAATCCATTCATTTCAACTTGATGGATTGTAGAGTTGGACGGTTCTCCTTCCCTCATGGACAAATGGCTAAAGTCATGGAACACAAATGAGGCCGTTCTGAAATAAAAAATACAATTGGAATTATAATTTACATAATTTTACTCCTCGGAATATTGGGCTCAAAAGTTACATAATAATTTGAAATTTGAAATTACCTTGGTTCATAAGAAGAAGATCCATATTGATCCTTGACATCATTTCCACGAGAGTCGAATGCAATGATCCCTCCAACCCTTGCAATTGTATTTTCATCAAATCCAGAAAGTCCACAAGTGTCTCGAATGAATTTGACCACCAACTTTTGAAAAGTTTTTCTGGAAGGATTGATTTGTCGTAGAATTGGGTACGAATACAAATTCAAAATCTGGATCCATTTCTCTGGCTCTGTGTCTCTGAGGAGGAGAGTTCGAAGGACAGTGATCATGCTGTAAATATCACGACCATCTTCAGTCCTTTCTGTCTTCAGTTCCAACGGCTTGATGTTCCTTTCAGCAAAGATTGTACACTCAAAATCCGCGTGTATCTTTTCCTACAAATAATAATTTTAATTAATTATTTTATTTAAATCAAACTTTTTCAAAACAAATTTTTAAAAAACAAATTACGAAGATTTTTTTTAAAACTGACCTTTTCACATGTTGCATCGCAGACAATCCATTGACATGTTGAGCATGAATATTGATTAGTTGGATTGCTTCCCTGGATTGCTTCCCTATACGCGAGCTATCGGTTCACCCTCCCCACCGCCATCCCGTGTGCTTCCCTATACGCGAGCTATCGGTTCACCCTCCCCACCGCCATCTCGTGTGCTTCCCTATGCTGTAATGATAATGGATACATACACACATACACACACACACTTGTTCTCAACTATTCGTGGGAAGGACTTCTCAGAAAGAGATTGAGATTTTTGAAGAGATTTTTTGTCCCACTTCTCCATTCTGCAACGATCTCAGTCTCAGTGACCTTCACCAAATATCAAATCCCTGTTGTTCCTTAGCCCGGTCACAGGTCACTACTGGGCATGGATCTGCCCAGTAGTGACCTGAGACCGGAAAAAAATATGTCGGTTCTGGGTGTCCTTTCAATCCTCCTTGGCTCATTATAATTTCAAAATCAAAAAGTAAACAATCACCGTGGCTCTCTTTACTTATTTATATCCGAAAATTGCTTCAGCCTAATGGAATTAAATAAAATAGATTGTTCTAGAATTTTCAAATTTTCTGTGCTATTTTATTTTTCAAAAGTGCTGACGTGGAATTGGTTGTTGGTGTAGTACCGAAAGGAACTTGTAGAGTGCACAATAGTATACCCTCTAATAGTCCGACTATTCGCAAATTTTTTGCCATCTAGGATAAATCACTGCACTGTAAAGGCTGACGTACACAGTACATAATGTTATTCGAGGACAGATGATTACATATTTACATAACATGGGATTTGTTATTACCGTTGGACTTCTTGGCAACTCTGAGTAAACAAACTTTTGGTACTATTACATTAAAAGATGCGGATCAACACAACTCCGTGCTATCCAACACAATAACGTTTCATTTCATAATTTATCAATTCACTCAATCAAACACAGCAAACGCGTCAGACTCATTCATAGACTCCGCTCTTGTGTAAATAGTAAGGTGTGGTGTGATTCAATTCTGAAATCGTCATGTTTAAAGTTCAAAACACGAAATAGTATAAAACCGAGATTTAATGAACGAAAAATCATCAGTTCCCTCCCAAACTATCTAAACAACTCCAAAAAAGATTTTTTTAAAAAAAAACTACTTTAAAAATGACTATGGCCCCAATTTTTCTGACACTCGTTGTCATGTCCTGCCACTTTGCCCAAACCATTGGTCAATCCCCACCTACCATGGTTTGTGGTTCACCTGGCTTCCCAGGCTCACCCCAATGGACCGCATATTTCTTGTGTTTCAACTCGTACATGAACTCTGTGAATGCTTTCTGTGCTCAATATGGTGTTACTGGGTGAGTAATCAATACTTTTAATTACTATTTGTTGGCATGGACTAATTAATGAATTTGTTTTCGACAGTCCAAGCGGAGTTTGTACATATTCGGGCACCAATGGAAATGGCGGCATTGTTTCGGTCAACGGCAATCGACCTATATCTATCAGTAGCGGAGCCAACACTAACGGAGGAATCAATATTGGTGGCAATGGTGCTAACGGAGGCACGGTTTCCGTTGGACGAGCTACCGTAAGCAATGTGGCTAATGGAGGCGTTACCTTCGGTGGAGCTGGAGCCAATCCTGGCTTTGTTAGTGCTTATGGTCCTGGACCAATTGATATGTTTAATGTGGCCAACGGAGCATTCAATTTTGGTGGGAACGGGGCCAATGGAGGAGTCGTTGCCGTAAGCGGGTCTGGAGCGACTAGTGTTAGTGGAGCAAATGGAGGGTTCAATTATGGTGGTAGTGGGGCAAACGGTGGGTCAATCGCCATTAGCGGTTAAAGAATAATCTCGCCCTAATACGAAATTGAAATTAAAACTGTTGTTCAATTTTTGAATAAACGTAGTCCAGGTCCGTCGCATATGTTTTTCATATTTATTCATATTTTAGTTTACAAATCTATAAACCTCCCTTCAATTAATTTGTTTAAGCACGGACAAAAAATATTCCCTTTGCTTTCCAAATTCTCAGCAATGGCGGCGTCGACGCTCCCAAATCCCATTTCATTCCCAATGGCGGCATGTGGATCCGCACAATTAGTTGTGGCAAATATCATTTTGGTTTTGGAACAACACCCAGATGGCGCTTCCAAAGCATCGATCCTCGTAAAGTTATATGCAACTCCGTATTCCTTTTCAATCTTGTCCAGTCGTTCAATACTATTTGCGTCATCCTTAGAAAAATAAGGAAATTCCACATGTTTAATCACAGAATTCACACCCAGTCTTTTGAACAGGATCTCCAAACCATCCACAACTCCAATCAAAATGTATTTCTCAATTAACTTCCGATACCAACCTGAGAAATACCCTGAGCCATATTTTAAAAATTTAAAATGGACACCCGTATAACCAGCCTCAGTTGCTATGGCAACCAAACCAAGTCCAGTCACAACCACATCTTGACTCACAAACTTTCTGTATGCAAATGAGTCAAAATAAACTGGATTCCCATGGAAAGTAGGGGCAGTCTCAAATCTCCCCGTTTTATCTTCTGCCGCCATTTCAAACGATGGTCTTTTCCCGCCAACAACATTTTCAAAAATTAAGTCATCGAGTAAACCGACCGGAATGACTGCCCTTTCGCTTTCAGCGCCATCTGACATTTGACCTTGTGAAATGAGCACAAGTCTTCCAGTTTGATTCACACGTGAGAATTCCAATCCAATTAAATCACAAATGATGACCTTTGACCTTTGCTTTGTTCTTGGGTGACCACCATACCCACCAAAGTGTGTTGTTTTGTCCAATCCAATAATGACACATTGACGAACCAAATCCTTCATGGCAATGATTAATGAAATGTCTTGAATATCTGGAGCATAGTTTTCAATTCCTCGGATAGCCTGACCACGCGAAACAAACAAACAAACAAACAAACGCCCTTGAGCATGAGCGCCATCTCCTGTCACAGTCGTAGGTAGAAGTCGAGTGATCATTTGTAATTGTTGAAGGGAGATGTCATGAGTTAGAGTAAAAGTTTCCAGGATTGATTGTCCATCTGAATCCAACACTTGGAATGTTGTGCCTTCAAGTTTTTCACCTAATTTGTTCAAAGCGGATTTGACCCAAGAAGCTGCAAATATCACAATGCCATCTTGTTGAGAAGATTTGATGAGTGAGCTGGATTGGTCGTGTCTTAAGTGGATTTTACATGGCATGATAATGATGATTTCCGGTTCTACAGAATTTTCAATCCTCCTGATTTGACTTCGGACTTTCGATTGGGAGTTGGGTGTTAATACGTGGCAGTGCTGAACTGAAATGCAAATATAGAAAGGAATAAAATTATAAGTTCTGAGACGAGAACTACACTAGTTTTTTAATGTGTGACCTAACATACCATGTTCTTTCGCAGCTTAGGGTTTTGAAATTTTGAAAACAACTTCAATGATCAGAATATTTTTTTTCTTTACAACTTTCTTGGCTTGATTTTACGGAGAATTTTGGTTTGACGTATATACTAAATAGTTATGGTTGATGTGATTAGATAACTACATAACTAGCACTCCACATTTAACTCTAATAATCATTCCCAAGAACTAAATTCCAATTTGAAAAATGCAAAAGTGTGATTGCACATTGCACTGCACAGTATTTGGTTTCACAACTTTTCCACACTCTGACGATGAGTTGAGATGTAGGAATTCGGTCGGATCGATCCGGGTAGAAAGTACAAGGAAATATTAGACCGGTGTGGTAGAGTAAAGCAAGTGCGGAGGAACCGGCGAATGGAATGGGCCATGTAAAACTTTATGGCAAAAATTCTCACGGGTCGTATATTATCAACCACCACACACACACAACGAGTGCATAAAACTTACTGAAGAGTAGTTAGGTTACATTTATATAGTGCAACGAAGTAATAATAAACAGTCTGGAATTGTATAATGTATTAGGTGCTTCAATAACTTCCACCACAACTTTTCAAGGGCAGTTAGCTTAGCGTTTTGTATCAAATCCACGTACAATTGTCCTATACCTTTGCATAATACATGTACGACAAATATTTTTTATTATAATACTAATAATTTTTTTTTGCTTACCATGTATGACATAATTTTGTATGACACACAATAAGTAAATGTACATCAATCAATAGTGAATAAAAAACGTAGACTGTAGAATAGCATACTAATTAACTCATAGAATATTCAGCGGAATAACCCAACAGACTTCTGACACGTAATTCTGGTAGATCTTGAATCTGAGTTCTGAGAGCTGTAAAATAAAACAAATACATACATGGATCAGAATCGGAGTGTGTTGCAAATTAATCAGATTTACATAGACCATAGGTCATCCGCTCAAATCAAATTAAATACTCACACCAGAGAATGCTGTTTGTGGAATGTAGGTGAAGCGGAAGGTGTAGGTTTGTCCAGGGTCTAGAGTACTGTCTGGAATCCGGGTGTCATCCTCAAGGACTTGTAACTGTGCATCTTTCCTCACCACTGCACGGATCCTCATATCTGCGTGCCAATCTCCTGTAAAATCATTCCAAGGGTGTGTAAATATTAATTAGTGTATCACTTAAGATAATCATATTGATAAGATGATTGACTTACTTGATGTAAAGTCAACTTCCACAGCATATGCATTTCCTCTTGACTGTTGACATGGGGTCGTGGTGCATCCTTCCACACGAATGTCAACGATTTGGGCCACACCTGCACCACACATTTATCATGTCAATTAAAATGTACAAATAACGGTAGATGTCGTGATTAAACTTACCACAATCTTCAACGGGACCACTTAAGGCTCTGGGTGCAATATATTTTGATCTGCTAGAAAATGGAAGGATGGATAGGCCATCTCCATTGACCAATACAAATGCAAACGTCGAAAGTAAGGTTATTAAAACTAACTTCAACATTATTAAGCTAAAAATAATACGAGTGGAAGGAGTGGACTCTATTTGAACAATAAAAATTGTGGAATCAATTGGAGCCGTTTTATAATAATCTTCATGTATAGTTTTGGTTGGGTGAAATTATTCAAGTGAATTGATTCAATTCAAAATTCTCTGTCTGTCTGCAGGTGTGTTTTCACAACATGAACTTCTTTCCCTGGTCACATTCATAAGTGTCTCAATTGTCACAATTTCACAATTATGGAATGTGATAGGCACGTGCGTGCATCACGCCAGGACAGGATTATGACGGGATGATCAAGTTTGTCCTCTTGAAAGGTTTCAAAATAAAAGTCAAATGCGAATGCCAGGTGCAAACATCAACCATTCATACAAATAGTTATAATATTTTGCTACGGATTAACACCAACACCTCTTTGTTGCTTAATCGCCATATATATTAGTAAACAATGTTCTTGACAAATGACACCCGAGATTATCAACATAATTAGAAATTCCCAACTACCAGCTGCGGATGTCATTCATACTTCAATTGTTAAGGATTTTTCCCTTAACTGTGTGCTGTGGAAATTCATTAGTCTATAAATGTGGTGTTCAAACAAACACATGAATTTATATATTTGTGACTGAAGTCAGTGAAACATCTCAAATTCTAATTCTAATTAGTTTCTACTAATTAACCATGAGGATGATTAAGCAAAGCATTTGCCATTTGCTCGTAGTGGCGATCGCTGTGACTCTATTCAGCGAAGCTGCCGCCCACGCTCGCCTATCAAATCCTCCTGCAAGGAATACTCTATGGAGACACGAGGAATATCAATGGGCAAACCCTCACAAAGTCCCAGATGACAACGAACTCCTCTGTGGAGGTCTTTCAGTCACTAATCAATATGTCGGAGCTTGTGGTCTCTGTGGTGACAACGTTCAAGATCCCAGACCTAGAAAATGGGAAACAGGTGGGGAGTATGATCGTGGAATCATTGTGCGGAACTATGGTGTTGGAGAGGTAAGTTAATTAGAATAATTAAAATAATTAATTAATTATATTAATTAATTAATATCAATTAATTTTTTTAGACAATTGACGTAGAAGTAACAGTCGCGGCTCAACATGACGGTTTCTTTGAATTCCGACTTTGCCCGTACAGTGTGACAGGGGTTGAGGATGACGCCTGTTTCTTACAGTACCCACTCAAATTCAGTGATGGAAAATTCCGAACAGATGCACATCCTGATGGACCAAGAACAATGAGAGTTCAACTCCCAGCGGGAGTGACGTGTGAACGATGTGTGTTACAATTCAATTGGTGGGGTGAAGGGTCAAATCAATTCTACAAAAATTGTGCTGACATTTCAATCCGATAAATAAATTTTGAACAATTTTTATTAATTAATGGAATAAAATAAAACATACAAATATGATTTGTTTATTTTTCGTTGGTCCAATTTTATTATAAAAGTACAAAATATTTTGATTTTTCAAATTTTGTTTTTGGGGGCACGGGACGGCTGTATTGTTGTATTAAAGTTTATGGTGTGTCCATGAGTGGGTGTTTAACTGATGACAACCTTTGGTCTGTAACCGTTGGGGCCGGACTCGTAGGTCACTTGGACGTTCTTACCACCTTCAGCTAAAATTAAAATATTAAAATAAAGGTTAACATTTTGTGTTTATCATTAATATTAATTAATTTATTTGATGTGTATATACCTGTGTATCCGTAGCTTCCTTGGACTGATTGGACTTCATCGTATCCACGCTCAGCCTCATTCTTTAATTAAATTAATTAATTTAATTACATTAGATTAGATTTCATTTTGAATGATAAAAAAATTCCTTACGGATGGAGCCGGGTTCTTTGTCAAGGATCCTTGGGCAGCCTGGGCTGCTCCGTCTGAAGTCTTGAAGTCCCATTGGTATTTTCCATCTCCTTGGTTTTCATTGTTACTCGCAACAATCTCAGTTTCCTTTTGTGGGCGCGCAACGGCAACAGCCACCAAAGCAGCGAGGATCACCTAAAAAAAGACAAAAAAATTAATTTTAAAAATTCAATTTAATTTTATGATTTTTTTATGTATGTAATTAAAAAATCTCTTGTATTTTTATTTTTGTATGTAAAAAACACTTACGTATTTCATCATGTTGAAGATTGTTGAAGATTTTGGAGGTAATTGAGTGAATGTGAATAAGAAAATGACTGCACTTGACTCATCCTCCTCACTGGCTTTATATACTTTTACCATTCCAAGGATCATTTCAATCAAATCTATTGCACATGCTAATTTAAATCATCTTTCTTTGTTAGGTAAACGTATGTACTTACATACAAGGTGATTCATATTTGTTGCCGGCAGGTGACAGTGAAACACACATATTCTATGAAATTTTTGGACACCCTATGGCTCTTTAAATGCCATATGCGATTCTCTACAAAATGTACATCTCACTTTTCCATCTACTCCCGAACTACCAATTGCAGAGAGGGAGGCAATACTTATGAGACACCCTGTACTACCTGTACACTATGTAATATGAATTTACGTGAATGTGGAAAAAATGAGATGGAGATGCAATGGCAAGAGGAAGAGCAAAAAAACAGGTAATTTTGAGGACAAGTGTTAATCTTAATTGTGTGTTTGCCCATGTCCACGTCCATGTCCATGTAAAATCTTCTTTCATTTTTAAGTCAATTAATCTTCATTTAAGGTAAATAATTAAATCACAATTACAAAGAGACCAAATAAAATGAAATGAAATGAAATGTTGCTGTCCTTCCCTTGACCCACACATTATAATTCTTCATCTTCATCTTCATCTTCGTCATATAACTCTACTCTGTAATATAAGTAGGTACAATATTTACATAAAGATTTTACACCTTTCTAATAATAATAATAATAATTCCACTAACCAGGGAATTATACACAAGTGTCAACAAGAAGATGAAAATTATTGCAATTTATAACTGTGCATTCATTTGAAATTATTTAATTGACTTTTTTGCTTAATACGATTAATTCCAATAAAATTTGATTATTTTGAGTATAATTAATTAAGGAATGTTCTAAATTATTTTATCCCTTCCTGGAAGCCTGGAGTAAAACTTGTGCAGAGTCAGTCGGAGCCTGGTATCTCCAAATTCCAAGGGAACCAGAAGATGGCGCTGGTTTTGGTTGTGCGTCATAGAATGACTGAATGTCCCTCATGTTGACCCAACCCTTTCTCCCTTTGTCAAGTAATTCCATGGTTTGAGAACAGGCTTCAAATGGATCTGGTTGATTTCCAAAGGCTGAACATTCACCCGTCATCTACAAAATATAAAAAAATATTAAGGTAACAAATTATTCAAAAAATTTACACATGAACAACCAAAAATTGAAATTAAAAATGGACCTCAATCATTTCATTCGGCGTGAGTCGTCCATCTTTGTTTTTGTCCATCATTTTATAAATCATTTGAAGGGCTCCTCCGTCAGATCTCACTGCGTCGCGAAATACCCCAAGTTCTGGAATTTTGAAATAGAGTAAAAACTGTGAGATATACATTTCGACCTCCCGTAAATGAATTTGTACCTGCACGTGAGATCCTGCCATCTCCATCCGTGTCAATTGCCCCCAAATACATGATGAGACCCATGACGACACTCTTGAGCCGTTGGTCTGTCATTCTCCTTGGAATGTCCTCATTGGACAAGAATCCATCTCTATTCACATCCAGAACGTCGAATTCTAAGAAATCACTCCTGGCGGGTCTTGTCCTTGCAGGTGACTGTGGCTGTGTGCGACCTCTACCAAAACCTCCTTGACTTTGTCGCCCTTTTGCACCATAATATCTTTTTCTCCGTGCATTAGGGTCTGCACCGTCATCTGGCGGGGGATCATCTGGTGGAGGCGGAGCATCGCCACCTCCACCCATTGCTGCTTCTTTGCATGCATTGGCCCCAAGTGCTCCGCCCACAAAACCTGCTGCAGGAACTCCGACGAAACAGGCCGCTGCTAATGGAAATCCAGCCACTGGAACTCTAACCAAATAAAGAAGTCCAATTATAGTATTTTAGCTAATTTAATTAAGCTAGTTTAATTAATTTTATTTTAATTTTTACGCTAGTAAGGCAGAACAACCAGCAGCAGCCGCTGGGACTCCCAAAACAGCAGATGCAGATCCTACAGCACAACCTGCGATGTTACCAGCGTTATTACCCATTTCTACTTTTTTTTCAAAATCAACTACTGAATCATAGCAGGAATTTTTTGTTTTATTTTATATGAGTTTGCTAAGGAAAATTGTGAGGATATTCCAAATTCCAGGTTCATATTTTGTGTATTATTTTCCTTGGAGATATGAGTGGAATTTTTAGTTGATTGATTTTCTTCCTTCCTTCCTTCCTTCCTCCTTCATTTCCTTCCTCAGAAATCACAGGAATAAAATAACAAAATCTTGGACACTAAAGGTAAGTCATTCAAGTCATGTCAATAAATTTTCCATGTTTTCGCTTACGTGATTTTGGAAAGGAATGACGGAGTTGGAATAATTTCATGTGGTTTCGGTCAAGGCACACACACCCAATTTGGGAAGTGGTCAGGATTCGATTTACTACAAGTAAACATGAGTTCAAGTTCATGGAGAAAGAAAGAGCTAAGAACTATAGGTATTTGTTTGGCACTTATTTGTTTTTATCACTATTTTAACTATGACCTAATTATCACATGAATACAATCATTGTAAATATGATGTAAAAAATCCTCATTGTTTTAAGTCATTTACTTTTGTGTAACCTTGAGCAACAAAGCTTTGACAATTCATAAAAATACGTCGAGTGTGCAAATGTAATTAATTACACAACCAATTGAAAATTCAACATGACAGAGCATTGCATGAGGTGCTTATGTTTTGATGTATGAATCTGGGAGTTATAGTTACGGCTAGTGTTCCCGTTCCCATCTTCTTATCTCAACTATTTTCTGACGTAATTTAATAGTTTACCGTCAACCACAATGGAATGAACGTGAACTAGAGATGGACACTCGTCTATGGCCTGGCCTGGCCCGGTTTAGTCAGAGTTAGAGGTTAATGATTAAGTACGGCCGAGAACAATGGAAATATTCCAAATCCTTACATCATCACATGTATGTGTATAATCTTCATTTTATCATTTTGCAATATAATAGTCATGTAAAAACTGAACTCATAAATCACTGACAATTCTAACCTCACTTCCATTGCCGTTGATTTCATTTCAGTAGAGAATAAATTATTTTCTTCCAGCAGTCATGAATATTCATATTGGAATTTTTGCCCTTTCACTAGTAGGTTTACTGTGTGTTAGCATTCAAACAGTTGAAGCAAATGACTTCAAAAATTATGAAGAGTAAGAAACACATAAAATATCTCTGCTATTCTGTCCAATTTTAACGAAAAGGCACAGATCATATTTTGAAAAATGATTATTCCAATACAACAGATACCAACTAGTGAGCGCAGACGTCCGGACGCCACAAGATTTGAAATTCGTCAAAACATTAGGATTGAGGGATGATTTGGATTTCTGGAGATTTCCACGAGTGGGTGGGGTCGCTGAAATCATGACACACGCCAAGGAATCAGACAACCTCATTTCACTCCTCAAATCAAAGAATATTGAGTCCAAGATCATTCAATCAAATGTTCAAATGATTTTGGAAGAGGAAAGGACGATGAATGCAAGGGCTAATGATCCATCTCCCTTCATGACATGGGACAATTATCAGACTTGGGAAACCGTATGTTGTTTTGGTTAAAGATTTGAAATGGCATCCTGTAAGTTCTCTCTTTCTACGCACAGATGGAAGCATGGATTAAGGGATTGGAAGCATTGCCTACTGCAGACGTGACAGTCGTTGGAGCAAGTACAGAAGGACGTCCAATCTACATGGTTAAAGTATCAAATGGTCCAAGCTTAACTGACACACCAAAGAAAGCCATTTTTATTGAAGCCAGTAAAACTCAATATTACAATATGCTAAAAACGAAAAACATAGATGGCGTAAAAAACAAAAATTATAATATTTGAATAGACATCCATGCAAGAGAATGGATTTCCTCTGCCGTGGCCACTTTCATCATCCAAGAACTGACGAGTCAACCGGATGAGTACAAAGAACTCTTGGACTCTGTTGACTTGTACATCAATCCCATGTCTAATCCAGACGGATATGCCTACTCCCATCACAATACTAGCACACGCCTTTGGCGTAAGACTCGAAGTACCAACCCTTTCCCTGGTCAAAATTGTCTTGGTAATAAATTTATTAAGGAATTATATTTATTGTTTTGTTATGGAATCCACAGTCTACAGTCTACATGCATTTTTGTGTTGACTCAGGTGCTGACCCAAATCGGAACTTTGAGTTTATGTGGGGTGGAGAGAGTACTTCATCAAATCCATGCTCAGACAGCTACTGTAAGACCCCACTCTTTGTTCCATTAAAGGCTTGGTTAAAAATTTGAATGACTTGTACGATTGTGAATGCTCAGATGGGACAGGTCCATGGTCAGAACCGGAAGTGAGAGCTATACGAGATGCAATGAGAACGATACGGAGTGGTGGGCAAGAGGTACAAGTCTACATTGGACTCCACGCATGTGGGAATGTTTGGCTCTTGAGTTGGGGGTGGACTGAAGGGATTTACCCTGAGGACTTCAAGGACCTCGAGGAATGGGGTACAAGGGTAGTAGCCAAAATCAAGGAGGTCAATGGAACAGAGTTTGAAACAGGACAAGGGGCTGATATTTTCTGTAAGCACATTTCGCAGATAATACGATAATTAACAAAATGAATTACATTTTACCCTAACCCTGTCTGTTACACAGATGGCGTCGGTGGAGCAAGTGATGATTACGCGAAAAGTGCAGGAATCAAATACGCCACAACTGCTGAACTGAGATGTGGAACAGGAAGTGGTTTTATTTTACCACCTGATCAAATCATTCCTACTGGTCGAGGTAAATCCAAATCAGTTAATGAACTAAGATTTGATTGTTAAACCAGATTATTTATTAACCCGTTAATCATGACTAATTTTGCAGAAATCTTGGCTGGAATTCAAGAAACCGGGAGAATAATCGTTGGCGATGATTCCGATGAAGGAACCACAACAAAAGAGGAAGCGTCAGTGAGTACTACAGCTAATCCTGCTGTTTCCACTATTAATGCACACATTAGAGAATTCGGTCTAGTGATCATAATTGGTTTCATGTCCAGAATTAACATTTAAATCCATATGAAATATTTCCGTGATATCAATCGTTGATTAAATTGGTTAATTTTGAATGATATACTGTATTCTATTGGCTTTCGTTTATTAGCATATACTTGGAAATCAGAAAGGTTTACATAACACAGGGGGGCACAAAGGGGGGCAAGGCACAAATTCCGAAAATTCTACACGTAAAACATAATCCTAACAAGAAACCACATTGACTTATAAATATAATTCCACTTCTGCACGACTTTCTTTTAGTTTTAAACTATTTTATTTATTATGGAGCCAATTGCCTCGTTATAGTCAGGACAAATTTAAGTTTCTAGCTCTAGTCACAGAATACAGAAAAAATGAAACATTTGGGTTGTTGCAAACAGATATCATGCACTGGATTGGAATTGATATCTGTCTCACAAGTGTGTGATTTGGATCTTGACTTTGAATACATGGGATATAAATTCAAATTAAAGGACCCCTCATGAGGTCTCATTAGAGACGCAGACAACATTATAATTTTGTTAAAAGTAAACCCATGGTTTTGTCAACCACGACATCGAAGAAGAGTGTGTTGAAAGTTTCCTTGGTGACGGTGAAAACCACATTCTTGAATATCAAACTCTGACAGGACGACCAGAATTTCTTGGCTTCTGAACCTCGTCCGTTCTGAGTCATGGCTGTAAGGAAATCCTCTGAGCGTTCCGTGATTCCAATCGAGCGCTTAAACAATCCTCGTGCCACCATCAGACAAAACAGTCCAATTGTAACCAGAATGATCCAAAGAATGAGAGGAAAGTCCATCACGTGTTTGACGACAAGATAGCCAATCACAATGCCCATGGCACATAAGACGCATGTGTAGAACGGAACACAGTAAGTGCCAAAGTAGAGGAGGAGTTTATGATGAATTATCAACCTTCTGTACATCCCTCGTTTCTTGGCCTCTGAAATTGTCCCATTGTCACTGATAATAAAGAAAAATACAAATGATTTTCTATCTGGAGATAGCGGTGGGGGCAAAAACTTATTATAACCTAGCAATTGTGGAGAAATTCTTACTTGGAGAGTTTATGGCAAGTGTCTGAGACGACGTACAAGTAGAAGAAACCTGGGGCCATGATGACAAAGAGATGAGCGATCTCCATGTAGAAGATGAAACTCTGAATGACCGCATAGACAAATTTCCCAAAGAAATTGGGCCAGTAGACGTACAAAGTACGAGTGAAGTTTGGAGCCACAGGAAGGTTAACCGTCATGACCATTACCGGGAGCATTCCACTCAAGTTCACTCCCACGGCCATACAGATACGACGAAATGGGATGTACAGTTTGTCACGTTTCTTTAAGTTTATCTTGCAGAGTTTTGCTGTAGTATCAAAACAATATTAGTAAATATTGTTCGATACTTTAAGAATTAATTCTAAACACAGAACCATATAATTGTGCAGTGTGGAGATCAGAATTTAATTAAAGTTTTTAAGAAATTTGAAAATATCGGGTTCAAAATATCACATCGTGCGAAGACTTACCCATGTCTCGATTCAGCCAAGTAGTTCGGTTGGCCAATGTCAATAAGTCCCGTAGGTAATACACACCTGCCGCCATACTTGTGATGCCCAGAACTGCAAGAGTGAAAGTTAACATGAGGATGAAAACTTCCAGAAAACTCCATTCGGATGTGAAATAATTGTGGATGAGACCGTAGAAGGCCCACGGATGATGAACAAAAATGTTGAAGAATGTTGCTGAATACCAGAACCAGAGTCTCTTCTGACTCACCAATTTGAGAGTATATGAGACCTTGTCAAACTCAAAAGGTGACAAGTACAACTTGTGAAATAAGGAGGTACCTGAGAACAACAACCTCACAGACTCGTCAGATATCATTTTGAATATGTGCCTTCAATATCCTAAAGGTTATTTTTATTTGACGGAAACTGTGAACCGATTGATGTAAATGGAGACTGGACAAAACCGAATGGCACCTTCTTGACCGAGAGAAAAACATTTCGAAATCAAGACTGGCTCTTTCTTTAATGACTCTTAAATATTTACAATGGTTATTTTACAGACACAAATTTCTACGAATCTATTGATGCAATCAACAAAATATCGATCTTTATCAAGATTCTCCTTTTCTGTATTCAAATCCCTCAAATATTTAAGTGGTGGTAATTTAATTTAATTTTCCTATGCCGTCCTTGGCATGACAAATGACTAGCATGTACATGTAAGTATATAGGAAAACGGTATTATTCACTGGAGTGAGAGGAGTCTATTTCTATAGTCAAACTAAATTGTCTTTAATCAACACATTCGATCAAATAAGATTATTTTGCGATTGTCTAAAATGACAATTTATTTAAGTCAGTGAAATAAAATCTAAGATTTCTTTGACTAGGATAATTCATACTACGCATTAGACAATTTAGTCTTGTGGTCCCAAATCAACAATAAATAATGTTTTGGAACAATCAAGGATAATATTATTCCAACACACGCATATTTCATTCAAGATTTGTTTATGATTTAATTGACGGGTTGAAGGTGACCAATCATTTCACTTGACGGGAATTTGTTAGACCGTGCTAATACAAACTGAACAATCATGTTAACGTAATGATAATATTTAAATATTTTACGCCGTATGTACGATCACACCTTGCATTTGCATCCAGCAGCAAAACGTTTACTGTAGAATCACAACTGAGAGCTCAGACTTTAGAATTTGTTCGAATATGGTTGAATTAAAATAGAAAAATCCATCAACATATTTTTACGTCATAGGTCACCCAGTTGTCGTTCCGTTACGCTTCACAATTTCTCTTTACAGTGAAGGGTGTGTGGAAAGAAATAATATTTGAGTGTTGTTTTTATTTTACACTTTAGCCGAAAGCCATCAGATAAGTACACCTTAGACGAACTTCATAATTTTGATAATAGTAAATTGATGGTCTGGTCAACCACAACGCCAAAGAAGAGAGTGTTGAAGGTTTCCTTGGTGATAGTAAAGAAGCCAAACTTGAAGAGCAAACTCTGACAGGACATCCAGAATCTCTTGGCTTCCGAGTCTCGTCCGTTTTGAGTCATAGTCATAGCTGTAAGGATTTCCTTGGAGCACTCCGTTATTCCAGCCGACACCTAGTCAATCCATTTCCCACCATGAAACAGAATACTCCAACTGTAACCAAAATGATCCAAATAATGAGAGGAAGGTCCATCACGTGTTTTATGACAAGATAGCCAATCACAATACACATGGCACACAAGACGCATGCATAAAACGGAACACAGTAATTGCCCAAGTAGAGGATGAGCTTCTGATGGATTATCAACCTTCTGTACATCACCCGTTTCTTGCCCTCAGATATTGTCCCATTCTCACTGATATACAGAAAAACAAAGTTAACAACACCTCCATTATAAAATGACTTTTGATTGAGAGATAACGTTCTGGGGATTGGAACATTAACAAATCTAGAGAAATTCTTACTTGTAGAGTTTATAGCAAGTGTCGGACACAACGTACAAGTAGAAGAATGCTGGGGCCGTGACAACCATGAGATGGGCAATCTCCACATAGAAGATGAAACTCTGAAGAACTGCGAAGAGAAGCTTCCCCAAGAAATTGGGCCAGTAGAGGTACAAAGTACGTGTGAAATTTGGAGCCACTGGAAGGTGAACCACCAAGATCATTGTAGGGAGCATTCCAATCAAGTTCACTCCTACTGCCACGCAGATACGCCGAAATGGAACATAGAGCTTGTCACGTTTTTTCAAGTTTATCTTGCAAAGTTTTGCTGTAGAATCAGAACAATCTTAGGTTCGATTCTATACATTGAACAAATTGATTGTGCAATGTGGAGACCAGAATTTAGTGTTTAGCAAATTAGAAAAACGTCGAATTCAAACTTTTTTGTGACAACTTACCCATGTCCCGATTTAACAAAATTGTGCGGTTGGCCAAAGTCAATAAGTCCTGTTGGTAATACACACCTTCCACCATACTTGTGATGCCCAGAAATGAAAAGAAAGCATCAAAATGAATACTTCCAGAAAACTCCATTCGGATGTGAAATAGTTATGGATCAGACCGTAGAATGCCCAAGGATAATGAATAAATGTACTGAAGAATGTTGCAGAATACCATAACCAGAGTCTCTTCTGACTCCCCAATTTGAGAGTATTTGTGACCTTGTCAAACTCAAAAGGTGACAAGTACAACTTGTGAAATAGGGAGATACCTGCGAACAGCAACCTTGTAGACTCGTCAGATATCATTTTGTGTATGTTCCTTCAATCTCCCGAAACTTATTGCTTTGACGGAAAGTGTGAACAGACGTAATCGAAGGACTGCAGAACACCGAATGTCACCTTGACCGAGGGAAAAATCCTTCGAATTCAAGACTAACTATTTATCAACAAAATGCTTTTGTGTATCAAGATTCTGTATTATTTAAATCCCTCTAACGTCTAACATGGTAACAACAGGACATGATAATCCGACTATGAGACCACACTAACTTTTTCACACAGTCGGGGTGATGCCAACATCATACCCGCAAACCGCTTCTTGTTTAGTTCATATTGGACCCCTTCAGGGGTCATCAAAGGTCATTCCCCGTGCTCTCTAATGTAATGTTGATTTGGGGAATACCGATTCCCAACTTGCCCCATCTCCAATTTAACAGTATATTAGAGTGCACGGGGAATGACCTTTGATCTGATGACCCCTGGATGTGTCAAATCTGATCTAAATAAAGAACGGATTTCGGATGTGACGTTATCAGTTCGTGGGGTTACCTTGTAAGTGGAAGTGATTAAATCGTCCTATGCAGACTGACTTGTCCAGGCAAACGACTTGTAAGTGCAGAGGAAAACGTTCAAATTCACCAAAATGTGAGAGAATTATATTTCTAGTCAAACCAAACTTACCTTTAATCAACACATTTGATCAGGCAAAATTTGTTTTTAATCATGACATTCTATAGAGAAGATTGAAGATTATAGAGTTAAATCATTTATACTCCGCGCCAGAGATTAAACTTTCCGATACGAACTTGACAAAGCTAATCGCTGGTATGTATCGAAATGTGAATGTTTTATTTCCGAGGTGTCGTAGGAATTCAAACTCACTTGCAAGAGGGAAATCACTTTTTAATCAACAAATTCAATCTAGTCAATTTATTTGTAATCAACACGCTTGATGGATGAATATCTTTTTTATCAACATAAATTGTTAACCTAACCTTCAGGTGCAATTGTAATTGTAGGTATATCTTCACGTCACAATCCTCGTATAACAGTATGTAAATACTTTTTGACCTTGTGCAAACTAATATTTTAGACTCATAACTATGAGATGATGAAATTGTTCTGAACGTTGCGTTGGTTTACCAGAACCAGTCAACACTTTAAGATTACGAAACGACCGATTAACCCAGAATGTAAATTAGTTGTTGCAATACAACTGGAACTGATGTGAGTTACGAAACTTTGTTAACAATTTTAATACAAGTTAGAATTATAGAATTACGGGGTATATAAACCGTAAACTGAATCTGGAGGGCGTCATCAAAATCGAATTCCATCAACAATACCTATAAAAATTTGCAGAAATAAAGTTACAAGTCACCTTTCAAAAGTATCAAAAGCATTAAGAAGATTTTTGAATGAAGTACTTTGTGTTCGTCACTTTTCTGACCGCCTACATGGCCGCAAATGTTCTTGGTTCCGAATCTGAGGCTCCAACCAGTACTACTTTTTTAACCCCAAGTTCATCCGAGTCAAAGCCAAATGGTTAAAGTGTTTCAAATATTTTCCTTACTAATTCTATTTCCGTAAACGACCTTTTTTATACAATAATAACTCTCATTCCTTCCTTTCATTTCAGACCACCACTTCATTTCTTTTCTCTGTGATAAATATTCAAAAATTCTTTAAGAAAAGATACCACACACAAGAATTAATTTTTACCCCACAATGAAAGTATTTTGTGTGATTTGTATCTTTGTAACTTTTCGTTTGTTTTTAACTACATGTACAGGTACAGGGTCTTGAGAGACTCCAGAAGTGAAAGCATTCATTAATGGAAGCATGGATTAAAGGATTGGAAGCATTGCCTGCAGATGTCACAGTCGTTGGAGCAAGTACAGAAGGACGTCCAATCTACATGGTCAAAGTATCCAATGGTCCCAGTCTCACTGACAAACCAAAGAAAGCCATTTTCATTGAAGCCAGTAAAATTCAAATACTACAATACGCTAAAAACATAGAAGCTGTACAAAAATATACCAAATTATACCATTTGAATAGACATCCATGCACGAGAGTGGATTTCCTCTGCAGTGACTACTTTCGTCATCCAAGAACTCACGAGTCGATCGGATGAGTACAAAGAACTCTTGGACTCTGTTGACTTGTACATCAATCCCATGTCTAATCCAGACGGATATGCCTAC
>JAQIXO010000484.1:0-19504 GCA_034700305.1 Protaphorura armata
ATAGAGTTTCCAATACGTACATTTCCCGCAAAAAAAAGTGCATCAGATCTGGCACTCCCTCTCTTTCCTACTCCCTGTGTATTACATATATGCATTGAGACTTCAGACAGAAACTCAATTTTTTCGTACCAAGTACCAAGGAATGTCGGGTGTTTCAGCGGGTAAGCGGAGAAAGGCATCGACAAAATAATTTGTCAAGTTGCCAAATAAATAAAGCCGAATTTTCTTAGTCTTGCCGTTCTTGAGTGGAACCAAGTACAGCAGAGTTTTGTTTGTAACTCAAAAGCGACGAATGGTAAACAATTTTATTCCTCAAGTACGTACGCTCTCATACATGTGTCAGTGTCAACTAGGGATGGACCGAATGAAATCGTGCCTGGTCCATCTTGGTTTATCTAAAATAAACACACATTTTTCTGTCTTAACACGAGGACATCGACAAGGGATTCTGTAACAATAAAAGGAAAACAAACCACTTCTCACTTTATCTTTTAATATTCGCTCAGTCTTAATCTAATTCTTCATGTGTTGTTTTCTTTCCTTCTCAGTAAAACCTTGGACTTTTATCAAAATCAATTCAAGTTAAAAACTCTTGACTTTCCTCTCATAAGTAAGGAAATACTGAACATTTTTTTTCTAACCTCTCGCTCATTTCACTACAATTTTACCCTACAAATTGTTTTATTTTGTACTTTATAATTAATTAATTCTGAAATATTTCTGTTTAGATTTTTGAAGATTAAAAAGAAGAAGACGTAATCTTCCGTAATAAAAATTGACGTGACGTGCCGTGCCGTGAGGTGTCCGGAGAAATCCTTGCTCTCAATACTTTGTGACTCAGCATTTGCATTTGCAGGAGAATTTTTCAAAGTACGTACGTGTTACAACATATAATCATAATTAATTCTATCTAAATTATTAGCAAAGGGCAAACCTCACTTAATTCAAAGCTAACCTTTTTATGCATAGGTATTAAATCTGTACACGCACTAATTACAAAATTATTTTTAATATTTGATTTAAGATGATTCATTCTCAAGGACGACTGTCATTGTCAACACTGTCTTGGATCATTTTGTTTTTAACCGCTCTAATGACTCTAAACCATGTTGACTCTTGGTGCACACGAACGACAACCCCGACAACGACAACCCCAGCACCGCCACCTACTCCAATTGCCACCCTGTTCGGTGAAAGGCTCCAGTATTTACAAACACGCAACTTCAGAATTGCAAATCCTCTGGCGGGAGTAACGGTTGCTACCAGAAAACTAAATAATGGGACTGCTAGATTCTTATATTTAGTCCGAGGTAGTGGGCCAACTTGTAATGATTCAGGTGTTGTTGCTTATGACGTGGGTTCGAGTTTCTGGATCCCATTTACTCCCGGCGCTCCAGATGGATCCATTTATGTGAATGGTGAAGGCACGACGACGAGGTGTAATAGGTCTAACGGATTAGCCGAATTTGACCTCTCATACTACAATGGGGATGTAACGGGTTATTTGAACGGATTAACGGGTTCATTTAAACTACCTGCTAATCGCAGAGTCAATACCACGTGTTTGGAAGCTAACCCAGTTTGTCCAATATAGTAGTAATAATACATTTGTAGATCAACTCACGTGTATTCATAAAAGAGTCTTTTTAAAATGTCGATTAGTAGAGTTACAATGTAACACATTTGCCTGCCAGTCGTACTAAAAATTATAATTTGAAAATAATACTGTTGGAAATTTTGCATGTACGATGAGTCGTGAGTGAGATAAATAAATAAAACTACCTATACACTTTCAGTGGTGTTGTTTTTTTATCAAAATTTATTGTCGTAGAACCTTCACTACTAATTATTTTGCGTTCTGGTCTAATATTCATATTTAAAATTCAAATTTTTCTGTTTTTAAACTCCGATTTTAAATTAATTACTATCTCACTATTTTACTGTATAATTTTGTAAACGATGCATTTCGTACACCTCATAAAACTACAAATATCAAATTAAGAAATTGACATTAGTTGTATGTAGGAAGATTGAACGTGGAATCATAATACCCAGGTGCATATTCCTATGGAGTCATACGTTTTCGTGAATTTTACAACACTACTACGTGGAATCTCTATTGCTCTTAACGACAAAAATTGATAAACAAACAAGCTTTTTGAACACTGGGCAAGAGCGTATGTTGAAGGGCCATGCTGATGGAAAATTTTGCCCAGTGCTAAAATCTCATTTCATCTACTCATGGGTTAATGAAATTGTATTGCCGCAGCAACGTTACTGGTTAAGTCAAAGTTGACCCTGTTCGAATTTAAGAGCAATCCTAATAACACACTCAACTAGTGAAAAATCCTTGATATCAACCTTCTCTATATTAAAAACTCCATATATTGACTAAATTGTCAGGGCCGCAGAATTCTCTTTGCATAAGAATTTCATATGTAGCAATTTCTGTATATTGAACTTTCTCTATATCGTCAAAATTTTGGTGCATTTTGCGAGTTCGATATATAGAGAGTTGACTGTAGTTAGTGTTTCACGAATTGGAAGTGCAGTCCCACATATTTTCTGTAATAATTTTTATTACCCATGCCATATTTTCTAACAGAATATTTTTTCCGGGGCAACACAACACAATTATTATTTGTTTGTGGATTAAGGACATTCAGCCCCTCTTTTCAAAATCAGAAAAAAAATGAAGTTGAAAGAAATTAAATTATATTCCAAGCAAATAATTAAATAAAATCTCTAAGATTTACCAATTTACAATATTACAATTTACGGAGGACGAAGATTCTTTTTGGACAAATACATAGACAACACAACAGGTGATGGAAGGGAACGAAATTGAATCTAGTGCTCTGCCTGGAAGAATGGATGCAAATATTCCGCCCACCATAACGGCAAGTAGATTTACAAGTTTTACATTCTGGACACTCGCGTGACTCACGTCACGTCACTCATTATTTCAAACAAATCAGTCAAAGTACAAAGTACCAGCTAGCCAAATTAATAAAAATTAAAATGTTCCACCGAATAAGAAAGGGTTTATATTTATCAGTTTTCATAATCGTAAGAGTAGAAGGAAAATGCTGGTCCAAGTTTTTTTGTACTGAAGTATTCTGAACTTCTGAAGAGCTCGGACTACTTTCATTCAATAGTAATTAATTTATTCATATTTTCTAGGTTGAACCACTTGGTGTAGGTGTAGATGGAGATACGTGTGAGGAGGAAGAATGGACTGATCGACCAGATCACCCTCTCAAGATTGATTTGGTAAAACATTAAAACGAACCGTTATAGTATCGTTGAATATAAATTAGTTATAAATAGCATAGAAATTCTGAGTCACGTGTTTCTGTTGATTATACCAATTTGACTTTGAGAATACAAATACATACATGCATTTAGAAAAATCAATTCTAAAAATTATTATCTTTACAGATTTTGAGAAAAGTTTTCAAACAGCTCAAAGGAAGGGATTTGAAGGAATGTCGATTAGTGTGCCAGACATGGAATATCTTCACCATTCCATTCACACGCAAAGCCTTTCCAGTCACCATCTTTGGTAATCACGATTTGAAGAAAGAACACAGGATTGACAATTTCCTCAAAGTCTTTGGCTCAAATAAATTGGGAATCCCATTTGCAAGATTTAAACTCGAATCATTCTGTACAACAGACGGAGTTGGTCAAGAATTTCTACAACTTTGTGGGAACACAATTCAGAGCATTAAATTTTTGAATTATTGGAATGATAAATTTAGAGTTGAAGATTTGTCTGAAATACTCAAGTCAACTCTGACGTTGGAAGCCTTGGAGATTCCTGCACGCCTTTACTCAAGCTCTGGGAATATTGTCAAATTATTCCCTGGAGATTCAAAACCAAGATTCTCGCATTTGAAAAGTTTTACATTCGTTTGCGATAATCGTAAGGAACGAAATCAATTTTGTCCAACGTTTCTGGAGGAACTCATCACTGCTGCTGGAAATATTTCTTGTCTGAATCTTTGGGATAGTTATCCAGACACGGATGAAGAAAATCCAATCTCTAGTACTAGTTTCGAAGTATTGAGCCTCATCGAAAAATTTGGGAGAGAACCATCCCTCCAAGAATTGAATATTTCACCGCACAAAGGTCTTCACTCGGCCCACGTCGACTTACTGAGTAAAATGGCTGCAAAACAGAATGGATTGAAACTGAGGAGACTTCAATATGAAACGTGCCTTTCTGCTCAAGATGAACACCTTTTGCAAATAATCTCACTTTTCAAGAATACCCTTGAATCTATCACAATAAACGGAAACAAGGTTTTTATTAATTTGGCAAGATTCCCTAAAATGACACGTCTGGCTCATTTGTCCGTGGCTGTCTACACGGAACATGAATACACTGATTTCAGATATGTCAATTTGAGCAAGATATTTCCTGTCTTGGAAACACTGTATTTATGTTATCCGTTTATTACTGGGGACAGATATGAACATTTCTTCCAAGAGTCTGAACCATGTCCAACCGTCAAATCTTTACGACTCGTTCGGTGTTCACTGATCATGAATGGATTCACTCAATTGCTCACTGTTTTTCCAAATTTGATCGATTTACGAGTGAACATTGAAAAAGATGGAGAAGAGATTCTTAAACTAATCTGGACTCAAATGATATCACTGGAATGTTTACACATTTGTGGTTCTGCAAATATAAAGCAGCCTCTCGATTGTGTCTTCACAGGAATTCCAACCCATGTACTTAGTGGTGAAATTGGAGACGTCGTTAGGAACCTGGAGAGAATGACAACCGAAGTTGAAAAACGGGAAGCAATTTTGAAACTCACGAATCAACATTCCAATCTCCCATCCATTCGGAATTTAACAGGTAATTAATTAAAATTCGATAAAACAAGATTCATATACTTAACATTTTGATTCTTGTATTTTTTTTAATTAACCAGTGTTAAGATCATTAAAATTGGATTTGACTGGTTATCATGGACAAGAACGGGTTCGAATTGCTTATGATACTGAATTGGATGAAGATAATGAAGAACCGTCTGACTCTGACTCGAACTATGACTCAGAGGGACGATGCAAATGGTTCTGGCAGCGGCGCTTGACTCACTTGACTGACATGACCGCATACTTGGGTTTCTACTCAATTAAGAATCTCAAGGAACTGATTTTGGAAAATTGTAAGGTAAGGATGAATAGACCCGAACTATTATATAAATTAGGTATACATTTCATTTGTATAGAATTTTAATGACTAATTTCCATTTTGGCATTTAACAGTTGACCAAGATTTGCTGTGAAATGTTGACAAAGGATTTGGCACTTGAGTCTTGGACATTTAAGAGTCCAACAGTAGTCCAAGATATTATTCCTCCCGATGTGGTCTACCGATCACCGGAACCCGACTGCTAAAACTAAAACCTCCGGTTTACGGTTTGCTACAAAGATACAAAAAACATTTAAAATATATTCATATCCATAATTGTTTCCAATTCAATTTAACCGTGAATATCACGAAAATAAACAATGAATGGCATCTGTACAATATAATTAAAACTTTCTTTTTTAAAAAGGCTTGGAATGTATGTGTTTAAAAAGTCATTATAATTAGGAATACTATTTTACTATTGCATTGTACGTCTTCTATTTTTTCAGTCCTAACTTATAATTCTATTGATGTATTCCAATGACATAGACAAGTCAATTCTTAAATTATTGGTGAACCGAAAACGCAGCGGTACTACTGGCTAGATGTGTACGTTCTTACACAATGTTCCATTTGAATGAGAACAACATTTGTAGATAAATCATCAACACTGGGATTTTATTAAATGATATAATACACTTTACAATGGAAAAATGGATTTGGATTCAAGATTAATTTATTAATACATCAGTTATAACATTTCCTAAAACAATAAGAACTATGTAGTCTCAATTGATCCATCGTTACCTGTTACAAATGACAATGCGATAATTTTGTAATTTAAATTATTAAAAACTTATCTACCTCATTTACAATTAATTACACTAGAGACAAAATATTTGTTTTTGTCAAAATGACTTATGACTTATCATTTTAACGAATATTGAAAAAATCACATGGTGTTTATGTGATTAGGTACTACTCCTCCGTTCGCAGACGCTTATGACATTGGTAGCCAGAGATAGCCAGAAAAGTAGTCCATTTATGGAAATGTAATGACAGTTTGAATGGTGTAGTCAACGATATAGTGACCAAATATCAAAATAGACGTTTGTGAGAAGTAAAACAATGACCCAAAGTATGCTCTACAATCCATGCAGCCTCGAAGCCGACGAGAATTATACTTTGAGTCTGCAGTAGCTCTTCTGACGGCCATTGCACGAAGGCACTCCTTGGAACGAAAAGATACGAATGATGCCATCTGAATGCAGACGCCAAGACATAACCCAATTCCAAGTTCTCCAGTCAACAATGTCATCTTCTGGAACCCATTTGTTGTTGCTGTCAGGAGAGTGTAATTTATCGAAACAATTATAACCATTCCAATGGACACTACTCCCGGAATCACAACGGATGCTATCCAATCATTCAATCTATTGGCCACTAAAGATGCAGACTTGTACAATTTTATAAAATAGTCCAAATCCAAAAGAGCAGAATTCGCATTGTCCTGACCTTTTGCAATGGCAATTCTAAAAAAATTTGAAACATTTTAAAATTCGGTGTACATTGTTAGTAATAAAATGTTAAACACTCACTTCAATTCCTGCAGCAACTGAAGCCATGAAATAGATCCAATGCATATGAATGATGCATAATTCAGGACATGGCAACACTGCTGAGAAAGAACAGTGAATTCAAGGAAACAAACTGCAGACGCAACAATTGGATTCCAATGTTCCCGGCGTCCGACAACTGATGTTCGAGTGAATACTCGTGGGAGTAGTTTAGAAAATATATTCGGGACAATCTCTGGATAACCGATGAAAATGACAAATGCAATCGGGAAGTACAACACCATTAGAAGAAAGAAGATAACGAGAATCCTGGTCACCCAAAAGATTCTGTTGAATGTAGATGGAGGAAGGATATGGTCTTTTTCAACCTGGCGGAAAAGTTGAAGATATTGATTGATGAATTCTTGGTACTCTTTGACTTTCCAAACTGTATTTAGTTGCACGATTAAGGCTGAAATTGATCCCAAAATCTGAACTCGACGAAACGAAACAATATTTGTTTCGACTTCATGAAATATTAGAATGTATCCGAATTCCATCAAAATCTGGGTCAATGTGACGATCAAAGAAATCAATGTTGAGATTTTCCAAACTTTACTCCTCCAATTCCACTTGGACTTTCCAAATCCCAGCAGACGTATTTCATTATTCCATGCATGAGGTGAACAGAAGAAACGATATGTGAACTGAGTACAGAATGAGATTGTGTTGGAAATTCCATCGATGCCATTCACTGTAAAACAGAGTCATTGAAGTTGGATTAATTAATTACAGTGTCGTCGTCGCTGGACAATGGCTTTTTTTAAAATCTGCGCACGCGCTAGTCCAGAATGTCTAACATCGATTTTTCATCAAAGTGTTCAAATATTAAATCCCATATGTCATTGTGTTTTAATATTACGATTGTTCTACTTACCCTGAGTATTTCTGAGAGAGGCCGTGTAGGAGTGGAGATGTAAAGACCATTTCCCCAGCCCTTTGATCATGGTCCACATTGTTGTTGCGCTCCAATGTTAACTATAAGGTTGAAATTGTAACAATAATTATTGTCAATAGCTAATACTGATTCGCCCATATATTTGAAGTAGTCTTGCTGAATTTTCTTGACCATTTTTATGAAGTTTCTATTTATTCTTATTAATTCCTATTAAGTCTGCGTCAGCTACACGTAAAACTAACTATACCCTACTATCAACACTTCCGCATTGAAACTAAAGTAAACTACCAGCCCCGTTCCCTACTCTGTCCCATCAATATTTATTTTAATGGACATTTATTATTCTGATGTGTTGGCGGCGTGCTTTATTGAATCAAACCCATGATTTCCAGAGTCCGGCAAAAGCGGAGACCGTACACGCCGTACAGCATATCGCTTTCAAGAGCGGCTCAACGAGACTCGTTACAGCGTACAGCGCAATGTGTGCGCGTGTGTAAAATAAAATAATGCTAAATCGCTTTAAATAAGATACTTTTCTGGAATACCGTAAAGCCATGCCATAATTGCTTTCCAAGGGTAGGTTACTGCAAGATGTGGCGCTGCCATTAGGATTTCCTTGTCGTGAAGACGCTAAACTCAGTTCGACACGCGAAATATTTACAATTAGTATTAAATATTTTGTTCATTTCTCACAAATAATTAGCCTAGCTCATACTCACCCCCACGGCAGATGGAGAAAATTGAGTACACAAAAATGTGAGTGGAAATGTTAATGTAATCACAGGGGGATGAAAGTATTATGACTATTACTACGACTGAGTTTTCCGGTAACTACTTGGCAACTGAAAGTTAGGAGTCCGAAGTGTGCCCAACGCTATACAAAATCAATAGGTAATCATTTATTACGCTTTGGTTTTGGTTAAATATGATGGTTTGTTAACACGCTTATAAAAGGCAATGCAATATTCAAATGTACGTGGTTGTCCTTTCGTGACAGTGGTTACGAATAAAATTTAACTGCTTTTGGGATGGACTGTATTTCAATTATTAAAAATCCAATTTTATAGTGGGCTGGAAGTGGTGAATCATAAATATGGAGTTATGTATTCCAGCAGTATGTCTTTCCCTTAACATTTGATTTTGTTTACCCAAGCATTTCCTCGACCGTCCGAAAAAAACAACATTTATAATATGGATGTTCATTATTCAAATGTATTTGTTGTGCTTGCTAGCGGCTTATGTGTGTTGTGTTATTCTTGTTAACCGATTAAACAATTCTTTAGATTCGGGAATCCTTCACAAATGTTGTCAATACGACCAGGGTAAACAGAAAATAATATGAAAAGTTTAGCTGCATATTCAAGCAGTTCATTCCACAACAAGCTAAAGCAGTGTGCCGCGCTGTGTTATTGTATTTTGTTTATCCTTGTTTTTCAGCATTAATTAGTTATACTTGCCGTCATTTCTTTATGATGGCGTGCGAACTGGTTTGCTTTACAATGTTAAAGGCAATTTAATATTCCAATGTAGGTAGTGGATATTTCTTTTGTGAATGTGACTTGTCAAGTCATACCATTCCATGAGTGATTTAAATTTATTTTTAATTTTGACGCTCTTGAATAATCCAATACTGTGGTTGGTCGATTCGATTCGAAATAATTCGAATACTTTACACAAAAAATTAGCAGAAACTCTACAGAATTTTTGGTGAAAGCAGAAAGTTTATACGATTAATAAAAACTTGCACTCAAAAAATGAAATGTTTTAAAATTAGTTTTTGGTGATTTATGAATAAAACTATGAAACGATTCATCCTCAATAAATAATTTTATTACAACTGTACATATTTATTACATCATAGTCGTGGATGAGAAGTAGAGCTAAATATTTTTAGCTAAATAAGAAAGCTACACAGTTTTATAAAATATGAGTAATTGCCAAATTTAATTCACGTTCAATTATCTTCCTTGCAGTAGAGGGATATAAATATTTGGTTAATAATTATTCATTATTTTTACTCAATACCAAACGGCGAAGTGTATAAGTATAGTAAGTATAAGCAAGTATAAGCAAATTGAACGCCTTACAGTGGAATAAATAATGACCGATGCATATAATATTATTCAAATGATAGTCCGAGAGAAAAATCATCATTTATTCAATGAAAATCACTGTCACAACAATTGTGATAGCCTTTCGACTCAGTATACAACTTAAGTTTTACAACATGATTCGTAGTTTTACCTATAGTCAGAATATAAGACAAAAAAGAAATAGTGTTCTAACAGTTTCAATCGATATTATTTCATTTACCAAAGGATATTAAAATATTATATCAATTTGTTGCCCAACAGAATGGACAGAAATCTATGGTTGAAGAATTAGTTTTACTCAAAGTTTACTTTCTTACTGTCATATTTAAGGGAATGTGAGAAGAGCTTGTATCGTGTAGTCCACGACAATATGACCAAGTTTGAGAATCGTCGTGTGACCGAAGTAGAACATAGACCCACAGTATGTTCTACAATCCATGCATCCTTGTAGTCGACGTGAGTCGTACTTTGATTCGGAAACAACTTTCCTGACTGCCATTGCTCGAAGAGTTTCCTTGGAACGAAAAGATAGGGATGAAGCCATTTGCAGACAAACGCCCAAGAATAATAAAAATACAAGGTCCATCCCTACCAACGTCAGATTTTGAAATCCATTTGTTGGTATTGTGAGGAGAGTGTAATTCATTGAAACAACTGAAGCCATTGCAATCAACAGTCCACCCGGAATGAAAATGGGAGCTATCCAATCATTCAATCGATTGTTCCCTAAGTACAAGGCCTTGTACAATTTTATAAAATAGTCCAAATCCAATAGACCAGAATTCACATTGTTCTGACTTCTCGCAATGGTGTTTCTGAAATTAACATTCATTGTGCTTGAAGTAAGTAACTAATAATACAATGATAAACACTCACTTCATTTCATGTAGTACTTGAAGAGCGGAGATAGCTCCGATAGATATGAATGATCCATAATTCAGAAGATGGTAAGCCTGTTGAGAAGTAACAGTGAATTCGATCAGACCAACTCCAAAGGCAACAAATGGATTCCAATGTTCTCGACGTCCGACAACTGATGTTCGTGTGAATAATCCGGGGAGTAGTTTAGAAAATAGATTTGGGTCAGTCTCGGGATACGTGATGAAAATAACAACAGCAATCGGAAAGTACAAGATAATTAGAAGAAATAAGATGGTGAGTATCCTCGTCACCCAAAAAATTCTGTTGAATGTAGCTGGAGGGAGGATACGATCTTGTTCAATGAGTCGGGCAAGTTGAAGATATTGATTGATGAATTCTTTGTACTCCTTGACTTTCCAAACTGTATTCAGTTGGGTGACAAGGGCACCACTTGATCCCAAAATCTGAAGTCGACGAAACAAAACAACGTTAGATGCGTGTTCACGATAGAAAAAGGTGTATCTGAATTCCATCAACATCTGGGTCATTGTGACGATCAAAGAAATGAATGTTGAGACTTTCCAAAGTTTAGTCCGCCAATTCCACTTTGATTCTCCAAATTCCACAAGACATGTTTCCTTATTCCATGTATGAGGAGAACAGAAGGAATTATATGTAAACTGAACCGAGTACGAAACTGTGTTGGAAATACCTTCCATGACATTCCCTATTAAAGCAAAGTCATTTACTTTTTAGATTATTATGTATCGCCTAGACCTGGACCTTCCCAGGTCCCCTACGACAGGTCACCAGAAGTCAAATTTTAAAAGTCGCTCAGTATGGTCTGACATGTGTATAGATGTAATAAAATGTTTGTGTCAGTGGGTGATCTAGACCAACGTTACTTATATAAATTACTTATAGTCTTTGGACGGTTTAATTCATTACCATGCGAGAGCCGAGAGCAGCATAGCGCGTTTGGAGAAGAGGCCACGTTATGGAAATCAGCGATAGGCTGCAATAATGACTAGTGCCGATTTTTCATCAATACTCCTACCTGCTATGTAATGTAAAGTCCTATGCCATTGTATTTTAATATTACAAGTACAACCTTGTAATGTAATATTAAAGCGAAGTGGAAATGCTTTCAGGCAATTTTTCTGAATCATCTTTCAAAAATTAACGCATAGTATGTAAATTTATGATATTCGTAACATTACTACAAGTGTGGTCGTTTTTACAAAAATTATTTCAGGGTTATGATTATCTTAAGAAAACTTTAAAAGTAAAATAATTGGTCCATGAATTTGAAACAATTATGCTACTTACCCTGAGTGTGTGCGAGAGAAGCCATGTTGGTGCGGAGATACAGAATCCATTTTTCTAGCCGTTTGGTCATGATTCAAGTTGTTTTGCACTCCAAGGTTAACTGTAAGAATGAAAGTGGAACGTCATACTTACCGCTCGGCAGGTGGACAAAATTGAGCAAACCGTAATGTTCTTTAATCACAGAAGGTTGAAGGTATTACGGCTACAACTACGATTTAGCAACTGAATGTTAAGAGTTTGAAGGTTGGCCGACACTATACAAAATCAATAGGCCCTGGAAGTACATTTTGTTAAACTTATTCATTCTTTATTTTATAGAATTTATTATTTATAAACCTGATCAGTCTCTACTTTGGTTATGGTTATAAGCGATGGACTTTTAGCACGGTATTCAAGACAATGCAATATTTAAAAGTACGTTGTTGTCCTTTAGTAACTGTGGTTACGAATAAAATTTAACCGCTGTTGGGATGGACTATATTTAATTTATTAAAAATCCATTCTCTTGTTGGGCTGGAAGTCGTGGTTCATTAATATGGATTTATGTATTCATAACAGTATTACTTTCCCTCAGCATTTAGTTGGGGTTTACTCAAGTATTTCCTCGCCTGTCTGAGAAAAGCAAACAATATTATATTTTATTTATAACATGGATGTTATTATATTCAAATATATTTCTTGGGCTGGCCATGCAGAGGCCCATGTGTATATAGATATTGTGTAATTATTGTTTACCGATTTAAGCAGTTTTTTTAGATTCTTGAATCTGTCACAAATGATGGCAATGCGATCAGGGTAAATAGAACATATGAAAAGTTTAGCTGAATATTCAAGCAGTTCATTCCCCAATAAGCTGTACGCTTGCGGTGTTACTGTATTTTACTTATCCTTGTTTTTCAGCATTACCTAGTTATACTTGTTGTCATGGTCATCCCTTACTTTGTTCACGATGTATTACGTTGGTTTGTTGTACAATATTAAAGGCAATTCAATATTCAAATATACATATTGGAATTTTCCTTTTGTGAATGTGACTGGTCAAGTCATGAGTGATTTACCTTTATTTTTGATTTTGACGCTATTGAATAATTAAATACTGGTAGGCGGATTCGATTCGTATACTTTACAAAAAATGATAACAAAACTGTAAAAAAAGTTATTGGTGAAGCAAAAAGTTTATATATTAATAAAAGCTTGTCACAAAACTAAATGTTCTAAAATCGGTTTTTGGTGATATACGAATAAAACCAGAAGACGTTTCATCTTGAATAAATAATTTTATTACTGTACATATTACATCATAGCCGTGGATGAGAAGTAGAGCTAAATATTTACGCCGAGCTAAGAAATGTACACACAATTTTACGACGTATGAGTAATTGCCAAGTGAAATTCACGTTCAATAATTTTAGTACGAGTACGGATGAACTGAAATGTGAACGAAGTGTAGAATGAATCTAAACTTTATACAAACGGATTGAATTATTTTAACTTATTTTCTTGTAGGAGCCAATGATTCCACGCATATAATATAATTCAAAGTGTTTACACCACACACAATGAATCCAGTTTCATTCATTCTGCGGAATCGTGTAACTTTAAGAATAAAAAGTTAACAAATCACCATATTGATGAAATATGTTGTATGGTACTGCTACCACTCATTCTCTCACTTATTCAAACATAATTTTAAACAGTTAAAATGTGTCCCAAAGTTATGGATGAATGACTTTATTTTGCCCTAAAATTTTATAATGTGCCAAAGCAAATCTGATACTGTAGTTGTAGTAGAAACTGAAACAAAGGACTCCAGTGTGAAGTTCTGAAAGGTGTAATTGAACATCATGCACTCACCCACACATCAGTCAGTTTTTCTATGCCAAAGGTGTATTAAAGTTAGGTCCATAAATAGTGTTCTAACAGTTCCTATTTTAGTGGTATTTCATTTACTAAAGGATACTAGTGAAAATACTGTAACAATTTTTTCAAAACAGCGGACTAACAAATTTGTTCTTCGGTCATTAGCCAAAAATATGTGTACCAAAAATACAAGCAAGAAATATGCATTTATAAATGTTATAGCAATAGTCACAAGTCACAACCCAGACAAACCGTGTGTACAAATGAACTTGTATATCACAAAATTGAACAAATTCACAAGCATTCCTTTCTAAATCTAAGCTTGCTTAATTAGGTTTACTCAAAGTTTTCCTTTTTTACTTTCATGTTTAAGGAAATGTAAGAACAGCTTGTATCGTGTAGTCCACACCAATGTGAGCAAGTTTCAGAATAGTTATTTGTTCAAAGTAGAACATAGACCCAAAGTATGATCGACAATTTATGCATCCTAATAGTCGACGAGAATCATACTTTGATTCCAAAACAACTTTTCTGACGGCCGTTGCGCGAAGACACTCCTTAGAACGAAAAGATAGGAATGAAGCCATTTGCCAACACACACCAATATATATTACTAATACGACATCCCCTGCCAACAATGTTAGCGTTAGAAACCCATTTGTGGTTGTTGTGATGAGAGTGTAATTCATTGAAACAATTGCAGCCACTATAATCGACGAACCACCCGGAATCACTACAGATGCTATCCAATCATTCAGTCGGTTGCAGACTAAGTACATGGCCTTGTACAGTTTTATAAAATAGTCCAAATCCAAAACAGTAGAATTCAAATTGTCCTGGCTTCTCGCAATGACGCTTCTGGAAATATTTTGAACGGCTAAAATCAATTGTGGTCAAGTAAGTATCTAGTAATACAATGTTAAACACTCACTTCATTTCCTGCAACAACTGAATAACGGAGATGGCTCCCATAGATATGAATGATCCATAATTCAAGGCATGGCAACACTGCTGAGAAATCACAGTGAATTCAAGGAGTCCAACGGCAAACGCAACAAATGGATTCCAATGTTCTCGACGTCCTGCAACTGATGTAGGAGTGAATACTCCTGGGAGTAATTCAGAAAATAGATTTGTGTCAACCTCAGGATAAGCGACGAAAATGACAAATGCAAACGGGAAGTACAGCATCATTAGAAAAAAGAAGATCGTGAGTATCCTGGTCACCCAAAAGATTCTGTTGAATGTGGCTGGAGGGAGGATACCGTCCTTCTCAATCAGTCGGAAGAATTGAAGGTATTGATTGATGAATTCTTTGTACTCTCTAACTTTCCAAACTGTATTGAGTTGGACGATTAAAGCTGAACTTGACCCCAAAATCTGAAGTCGACGAAATAAGACGAGATCTGTTTGGTCTTCATGACAGAAAAAATTGTATATGAATTCCATCAAAATCTGTGTGAGTGTGACAATCAAAGAAGTGAGTGTTGAGATTTTCCAAGCTTTACTCCGCCAATTCCACTTGGATTCTCCAAATTCCACAAGACATGTTTCATTATTCCAAGTATGATGTATAGAGAAGAAGTTGTATGCAAACTGAACCGAGTACGAAACTGTGTTGGAAATCCCTTCCACGGCATTCCCTATAATTATACAGTTATTAAGGTTTTGGATTATTATGTGTAGTGTAGGCAATCACATTATGTGAATGTGCATGTGTTGTCTGTCCTTGTGCCCGTTCGGTCGTACCCACATTTTGTTCAGCAAAAAGGTCACAGCTCAGCAATCGACTAACGGGATTGTTTTCTCTCGTGTCCCCGGTGTTCATATACAGGACATTCCCGAAAAAGCTAAGGATGTTTGTCTTAAATATGACCTACTTACTAGAATATATGTTACAGTCAGCGCACAATTTTATTAATTGCTACTTTGATTATAAAATTGCCAATTAGCACTTACTCTAACATATATTTTAGTAACTAAGCATAATTAAAACAAACTTTGCTGCGCCTTTTCGGGAATGCCCTGCAAATAATTGGTCACAAATTTCAAGCAATAAATAGATATTGCGTCTTCCGGCAATTTGTTTAATTTTGGACGGGACACTGCCATTTGGAAATGAGAAACCGGTAATGCCTAAAATCGCTTTTTACTCAATAGCCAGCCTATACAATGCTATATGTCTCTGTATTTTAACAATGCAACCTTGAAATGTATTAAATTTATTTGACACATTAAAGGAAAATTAAAATTCATTTAACCAAGAGGTTTGAATTATCTTACAAAAATTAAGGCATGGAGAGTGGAATTGTGATAATTGTAACATTTTAAAAACGGATGACATTTTAATATACTTAACTAGGAATTAACGTGATCGGTTTTACATAAATTATATCGGAGTTTCGATTTTCTTAAGTAACGTCTTAAAGTAAATTAATTGTTCAAAGAATTTGAAACAACTATGCTACTTACCCTGGGTGTTTGTGAGAGACGTCTTGCAGGTGCGGAGATGTAGAATATATTTTTCAAGAAGTTTGGTCATGATTCAAGTTGTTTTTCTACTCCAAGATTATCTGTAAGATTGACAGTGGAACGTTAAATATCAGTAAAGTCGTACATTCGAAGTAGCTCTGACGTGTCTTTGAGCAAGCAATGTTTGGCTTTACAGGAAATTATTGACCCAATAAATATAAATTTTAAAGGATATTATTTAAAATTAATATGATGGTGGCGTGCTTTAGAGACTTCAGCCCACGATTTATTTATTTACTCACTTAACAGAGTCCGGCAAAGCCAGAGACCCCACAACACAGCAGTTTCAAAAATATATTCTGACCTCACAATACAAAGCAACAGCAGAGTGATTCCGAAAAAAAATTCATCTTAGTGCGCAGCAAAAATTCGAGTGATATAGATTGGCCGGTCTCTCCTTCCTGTCATATCTATTCATTCAAGTGCCGTATGGTTGGTACGTGGGTAGGACTATGGGTCTGGTAATAAGGGGCCGGCAACATATGAAATCCTCTGTCAATGTGTGTATAGATATTCCCACCGCTCAACCCATACACCAGGATGGCGTGGGTTGGGGGAACCCTGCCTGTTCAAACACAGCGTTGCTTCGTACCATATAATTCTGCACACATATCTCTGAGTGGCTCTCTGCAACTTCTGCTCTTCTCTATCATTCATATCAATGATCTCTGCTCATCCAAGCGCTCACTAGGATATTACGAGCGCGATATTACGAAGGTCTACCTTCATCTTTATCAGTGTATCATACCACACTGGATGAAGCTTTATCTCAAACTCTCACAATGCCTCGAATGATTGTAAATACCAAAGCCACTTACAATTAACCTTGCGAATTCAGAACTAACCTAATTTAAATTCTAACCCAATTCACTAACTAATTTAAAAAAAAACCTTGTTGTCTAAAAACCCATTAAGCCCAGCTGTAGTAGCGAATCCTGACAGAGGAAAAGTATAAGCCCAGATTCGTAGGACTATGCTAAGACGCTATTGTACATAGATAAAAATAATTGTTATTATTCATGCTCACCCCACGACAGGCGGACAAAATTGAGGACGCAATAATGTGAGTTTAAATACTTCGTTAATCACGGAAGGTTGAAGGTACTACGGCTCCAACTACGATTTAGCAACTGCATGTTAAGAGTTTGAAGGTTGCCCGACGCTATACAAAATCGATACGTTCTGGTAATACACTGTGTTAAACTTACTCTTTATTTTATAGAATTTATTATATATAAACCTGGTCAGCCTCAACTATTCTTATGGTTAAATGCGATGGACTATTGGCACGGTATTCAAGACAATGCAATAAAAGTACGTTGTTTTCATTTAGTAACTGTCGTTACGAATAAAATGGGATGGACTGTATTTAAATTATTAAAAATCCAATCTCCCATTGGGCTGGAATTGGTGATTTATATGTGTACATTTGGATTTAAGTAATGCAACAGTATTTCCTCGGGTGTATGGAAAAAGCAAATGATATTATATTTTATTGATAATATGGATATTTATTATTCAAATGTATTTCTTAGGTTTGCTAGCTCTAGCGGTCTATTCTTTGGTTCCAGTCATGCCATCATGTGAGTGCTTTAATACCTGTAATTCGATTTTGACGCTTTTGAATAATTGAATGCTGGTACGTGGATTGAAATCTTTAGATAGACGTAACTACGTGCGAACATTACATTTTTCTATGCATTTTGCTTTGATCAAATGAAAATGTTATGGTGTTAGTCCAACTAGATACTCTGACGTAAGTTTCAAATCCATTTACACCCAAACAAACCCAAAAAAATTTAGAAATGTAAGGACAAAATTCTGATACTAACATTTCTCCACTTTCTCCCAACCAAGAGAAATAGCATAGACGTTATACCTTGTTCAAGCCCTATTTTGAAAATTCTCACCTGAGATCTCTTCATTCACTTGATGCATATTTGGTGTTAGCAAGTCACTAGTCATAACCAAGTATTTTGGAATGAAGGCTTGTCAAATCTCCAGCTGCGTGATCCTTCTTTATGTATGTCCTCATCACTTGAGAAGACTCTGAACTCTCACGAGGGGAGGGTTTAGGTGGGTACCATCCCACAAAATTCAAAATATTTTTTCCTTGTTCAAAAAGCTATTGAAATCACACCGCGGTAACTGTCCCGGGTCAAAACGCCAAAAAATAACCTCAAAAAGTGAGATAAACATAGGGTGCATTCCTACCGTGTAACTCTACACAAAAGTATCTCTGACCGGCTCTCTGCGACGTCAGCTCATGCCCATCCCAACTCCCGCCGACTAACGTCACAACGAGATTGCGAGCGCCACATTATAAATGTGCTGTATGAAGCTTTATCGCATGGTCTAACAATGCCACGACTGATTATAATTAACAACGTGACTTATAATTAGCTTTGCGAACATAGAATAAACACTTAATTAGGAAAAGAACCCACGTTGTCCAATGACCTAATATACCAGGCTAACCCCGACGCAGGGAATGTATAGGGGAATGATTTGTAGGACTATGCTAAGACGCCATATGGTTAAAAAATATTGTGATTAATCATACTCACCGCACGGCAGACGGACAAAATTGAGCAAACCGAAATGTAAGATCAAATGCTTCGTTAATCACAGAAAGTTGAAGGTATTAAGGCTACAACTACGAGTTGGGAACTGAATGTTAAGAGTTTGAAGTTTTCCCGACACTATACAGAATCAATAGGTTCTGGAAGTACACTGCTAAACTCGTTCATTTTTTATTTAATAGAATTTATTATTTATAAACCTGGTCAGCTTCTAGTTATGGTTAAAAGCGATGGACTATTACCACGGTATTCAATACAATGCAATATTCAAAAGTACGTTGTTGTCCTTTAGTAACTGTGGTTACGAATAAAATTTAACTGCTTTTGGGATGGACTGTAATTAAATTATTAAAAATCCAATCTAGCAGGCTGGAAGTGGTGAATCATAAATACGGATTCATGTATTCCAGCAGTATTTATTTCCTTAGCATTGGGTTTTGTTCACCAAAGCATTTCCTTGGCTCTGCGAAAAATAAACATTTAGGTTTTATTTATAATATGGATCAAAATAATTTGACTTTCCCTCATAAGGTAGCGACCTACCACGTAAACAATATAAACGTACGAAAGATTTTCAAAAT
>JAQIXO010000485.1:0-19473 GCA_034700305.1 Protaphorura armata
ACCAACTGGACAAATTTGTGTCAATCCAAACATTTTTTCTCGAACATTTCCTTTGCAAAATATGTGTCCAAAATATTCTTGTCCTGTTCAAATTAAAATATTTATTGAGTTTATTATGTAATGAAATATCTCAATACATTATGTACCTGTTTCCTTGTTGAACTTGACAATTTGATTTGTGAGGTGAATCATATCATGACCGTAGATTCTCACATTCAAGTTGCAGAAAATAATGCTCAGAGATGTAGTACAAACGAGCCCATGCACTGCCACCATCAGGAGGGATAACCTCGAGTCACGATATTCTTCCAGTGACACGGGTAATCTTAATAACACAAATGAAGCTTGAACGTCCGATAAAATTGTATTCAGCTTCACAATTACGGATTTCAATTTGGACTTGGTTGGTACGAGTAAACATGTGTCAGAATTCCAGTCATATGGAACTAAGCACAGCTTGCAATTAAGCATGGCAAATAAATTCCAAACACTCATTTCAATTTGTGTCAACATTTCATTTTAGTGTTCGGAAACTTTACGTATGAACTTAGTATCCGAGTGTCTGGACAGGGAATGATTCCACGACGTTGTTGAAACTCAAATCAATGCAATGTCTGTCTCGCAATAACGCTATGTAACATAAAAAATCTTAAAATTATTCTTCGTACTCCGCCAATGTCCCCTAAGATGATACTATATAATTTAAAAATAAATAATTCGACCCGCGTAAATCCTGTCACATTCGCACGGGCTTGTAAACTGACGCGTCAGATATTCCATAACCGAGGCAGTAAGCTCGAAAATTCCTTTACAAGTTGGGCCCTTAATTAATAAAAAAGTAAAACCCTAGTTTCTCATTCATCGCTTCGCAACGCATTCGTCAGGTCCGGCTAAATTTTTTGACGCAGAAATTACTTTGGTTAAGGGGAACAAGAACGAGAAAGACTAATGAATTTATAACACACGTCGAACATATGAAAATTGGTTATGACGAAGGCAAATCAGAGTTTTGACTGCTTATTAATTATGGACTCACATTAACCAATTTTCATATGTTCGACGTGTGCTATAATATATTTAGTCTCTCTCATTCTAGCTCCCCCGCATCAAAGGAATTACTGCGTAAAAAGATATTGCCGGACCAGATGGTTGCGTTGCGAAGCGATGAATGAGAAACTATGGTTTTACTTTCTTATTAGTTATTGGCCCAATTTGAATAGGAATTATCATGTATTGGCAAATTGTCATCCGACCTCGGTTATGGAATATTTGAGTGTTTACCTTTCTTTTGCTTTCTCAAAGATAGGAATGTCGGCGTAGAAATTTTAAATTGGTACGACTGTACGACCTCCTCGAACCGGGACAAAGGGAAAAGTATGCATGGTTTCTCCGTCTGATAAATTATCTATTATTTAAAGGAATGTTTGTATATCGGTCCCATACGTGGGCTACAGTATGTTTATGTCTTTTAGTCTTGTTCCCTCATCCCCATTATGAAAAAGCCTATGTCAGCGCAGAAATTTTAAATTCGTCGGACCTAAATGTTTTGCTGCCGTCAATCCGTCAACGTAGTTAATTTAAATTGACCTACATTGTTGCAGTTCTGGTGACTTTATGGATTATGGATGGACATACATATGTGTAACGTGCCAAAATTATATAAATCAACCCACCGATAAGAATGCGTCCAGTTTTTTCAACTCGGGCTCTGTATTATAATTCAAGTCATTTCATGTATGTATGTTGTAACACACCGCGAAGCAGTAAGTTTTGATCCACCCTGTAACGAACCACGTAGTACGAAGTCACGAACTCCGAAACGGGTAAAGAGTATGAATGGATTTGCATGAAGGTATGAATGCGAGTTAACTGCAGTAGGCAAATGCACTTGAGTGCATAAGTGTGAAAGCAAAAGTAGTCTAGGAAGAGAATAATAATAGAACTAGGACTAGGGCTAACAAGAACTAGGATAAACTGGCGAAACCCGGTTCACTCTGGTTTAAGTGACTAGGTCAAGATGACTCATAGAGAGCTTATTTAGTTTAGAAGTGTCGTGTGCAAACGACAACCAATCAGAATGTGACACCGAATAGATTCGGTGAGGGATTAAGATTACGTTGCCTTAGAAGGCAAGATTGGGTGTGGAAATAGCATTAAGAAATGGTATTTAATAATGCTAGGTCTTAGTCAGAGAATCGAATTGGTGTTAGTCTTTAGAGTAGTCAAGTGTCCGAGTTTCCTATCCTCTCCTCTTCTGTCTTAACCCTTCTATGAAATAAAGATTAGAAGTCAGTCGGAAGTCATTCGTATAAGTCCACATTTATTCCGGTCCGGAGAGACCAAGCCTTCTAGGATTAGAAGCACTGTATTACTGACCAGGGGTCAATAGTTGACCAGGCAGTAGTTACAACTTGGTGTACCTACCAGGGAAGAGAGTCACCCAGGGCTAGGATACACCGCTACACAATAGGTCAAAGGTCATCGCAAGAAATTGGAGTGAACAAAGAAAACAAATTGGTGAAGACAGAAGAGGAGGAAAGGAAGAGAACAGAAGGTCAATCAAGAAGTTAGAAGGGTTGGAAGAAAAAGAGGTCGGCTGGAAGGTCAGAGGTCAAGCACGGACTAATAATATCAAGAGTCAGGACCGAAGATTGAGGAATCTCTGGGGAAGACTGAGACGTTCTAGAGGCAGGACAGCAGAATCACACCAAAAATTCAGAGAAGTTTGAATTCATTTTCTTTTTAGAATAATTGAGTACTTCAAGCAATCAGATAGTAATGCCAGTTAGAATTGTAGACGTGAATCAGAAACAGACAGGTCGTTTCGATTTGGAATCAGAAAATAGCTTTGTTAAGAGAAGTGTGGTTGAAAAATTGATTCCGAATTTAGGGCAATACTCAATCAACGCGCTTCTCTGTAGTATTAAATTACCAGACACAGACGTCCGTATTCTACACAAATTCACCATAAGAAATCAGCTAGCTTCGGATTTCATTCTTGGAAGGGACTTCCTAGAGTTAAATAATGTCGTACTAAATTTTGCACAGCAGACTGTAAAGATAGGAGAAAAAACCTATCCTTTCGAGTTTGAGTTTTAAGAAACATCGATAAAAAATGAACAAACAAATTTTATCAGAATTAGGAGAAATTCACGACAGTATGCGCAGACTTGAGGAGGTAACAAAATATAGAAAAATGTTTTCGTATATGGAAAGTTTTGATCAAAATATGGACATCGGTCAGTTTTTGAAAAATTTCACACAGAGTTTACGGATGAATAGTGTACCGGAGAAATATTTTTTCGGGTTATTGGTAATTAAATTAGACACGGAACCATATGAAACGTATTTAAAATGGCGTTGGGGAGAAGACGTAAAAGATCCGAATAGAGGATTAAAACGAAAACGAACAGGAATTGTGAAACCAAAAATTTGGATTGAGGAGTCAATTGATGACTACTATGAATTGGCATTACGGCTCAGGAGAAAATATCGTAAAAATTAAAATGCGCGGAATTACGTATGCATGATTAAAATGACAATAGGGGTAATTAAGTATGAAGAGGAGAAAATGGAATATTTTAGAAATAATTATAAGTTGAAGAACGAATGGATGAACAATATGTGAGGTTGACCGTAACATAGGTGTAAGGATGAAGTATGAGGCAGTTTGAGCAGTTAGTAAGATTATCACACAATAGGGGGCGATACGGTTTGGCTTCGTTTCTCTCAATTGAAAAACCGGCTTAGAAATTGCACTTGGAATAAGGATGATATGTCGAAGAGCGGTGCACGAATATAAATTAAATTAAAAAAGAATTATGAATAACCCAATAAATAAAATCATGATAAAATCAAATCATTATTTAAAAGAATATATTACATCAATATAATGCCAGAGGATGAGACGAATCAAAAACTCAAATTATGAATAAAATATTTTGAATAAACCAAGGACAAGACAAGACACCAAAATAAAAAAATATTAAATCATAATTACAACGGAGAAACCAATGGGATAACATATTATAAAAAAAAAATAATCAAAATATCTTAACTATCCTGGAGAATCAAATGGGAAAATATTATATTTAAAAATAAAGAATTTATTAATTAAAAATCCAATGAGAACAAACGGGATGTCGGAAGAAAAATTCCTGAAGAAAACGAAGAACACCAGCATCTGGAAGACAATAAAATCAATAACAAAATATTAAAATAAATACCAGCAACTTCATTGACAAATTAATCACATAAAATTATAAAATATCAAATTACAGATGGACATACCTAATAATGACATCACATATTCTTGAGAATATGGTAGAGGCGTTGTCGAAATTCAAGGTAGTATTGGTCATTCAGGACAGAAGGACAGGTATCCAAGGTCTGGGTTACTAGAGCCTCCAGACAGATGAGTGAGAAATCGGAACAGATGAATGGAAAATCAGATTTATTTGCAGGAAATAGAGGTCCGGTAGTACTCATGGTCCAGGGATGCTTGTTATCATTATTGCAAAGGTGGTGGTCAAGCGCTAGGGCCAGAACTCGCATCTCGTCACTACGATCTTCAGTTGCGGAATTCGGGTTAATGCAAAAAATCCGTTTAGTCGATTTCTGACCGCACAGAATAAAGAAGTGGGCGCCAGAGGTTTCGAGACTGTCCAGTTCCATTGAAGGAAATGCGAAGAATTCTTTTGAAATGTCCAAACGTCGTAAATAGGTAACAAAGCAGTGAGCCTCGATGAAATGAGAAGAAAATGGAGAATTTGCTGGAGAAAACGCGTGAGGGTGCAAAACTTGAGTGTTAGTAGAAATTCCGTTGAGATATTTGCAAAATTGAGTTATTATCTGTAAACAATAGCAAAAAAGTTAGGATGACAATGATAAAGGCATACCTTGATCAGAAAGCATGTTAATCAAAATACAATAAGCTTACCTTGCCATTAAGACCCGTCGGCATAAATATTTGAGCAAAATCTTGTGGACGTAAGCCGTAGTGGTTGGCAGCTCGCGAAGCTATGATAGCTTCAAGATTATCTTTATCTTGGCTATGTGAAGTGCGTGTAGGACATTCCTTTTCAACTTTAATCCCTTCCTTCAGGAATTTGATCACGTCAGGAAAAGGTCGAAATTTAGTGAGCAGGCAAAATTCTGCGATGTCCTCTCTCGAGTAAGAGATAGCCACTGAAGCCAATATTTTCTTTGCACTGTCAGGAATTCGGGAACCATCCTTGGGTTGGTGTTTATGCTGGGCCAAAAGAAGGGCTCCTTCCGGTGTGTAAATTGAGCACAAATCAAAAGTTTTATAGTGTGAGCCAATTCGTACTAGCTCCAAGGCAGAGAGAATGTACTCAATTTGAAATCGTTTCGGATTCCTAAAAACCAGAATAGGAAGTCAAATTAAAAAAAAAATAATTTCAAAGAATTCACGTGATTAAGTTCGTCCGATTAAAAATAATGATTAAAAAATGGAAATTACCGGCAGCCAGTGGCTGAGGCAGAAATTGCCGAACCCCTGAAGCGACTGTTCTTACGTGAAACCTACAAAGAATTAAAATTAATATCAAGACTGGGTAATTAAATAGCAGAATGTTCAAAAGAAAGCAATAAATAGGCAATAAAAGGTTACCTGGCCAATCTTTTTGGCAGTATTTCTGACCAAGGTACTCCGGTCATTTCGTTCAAAATTGGTAGCCACGGCAGTATGAATTGTTAAATTTCCAGCAGCCTCGAGCGCCGTAAGCTCGGACTCGCACCAATCCTCTTGGGCTCCTTCCAGATTTGTCATACATAATTGTAAAAAGTCAGGTGTCAAGGGAATTGGAACATTCAGAGCAGGGGAAGTGTACTTAGTCCATTCATCTTCGGGAAGATCCAAAAGATTAGAGGTGATTTTGGTAATCAGACCTCCACACTCTTCAGTGTATGAAGCCGAAGCAGAGTGGGTTGAGTTCGTCTTATTGAATGTGGAAGCATCGGCTTGGCAGTAATTAATTGGCTTAATTAACGAAGCAGTGGTGTTTGACTGAGCAGAAGGCTTAGGCTTCCAAAATAAGTCTAAAGGAATGGCCTGGTCTTCAGGAGAAGTATTTTTTTTGGCTGAGCGACGGTACGGATACGGCATGGAATTGACTCGAGATAAATTCATGTTGAAAAATCCGAGAGCTAAAAAATTCAAATTATAAACAAAAGGAATGTAACATGTCTACAACTGCCTAAGGTCACCTTTGACCTCAGACCTGTTGTAGCATGATGGGTTTTCCCAATGCCCAAAGTTAGACGTAAACCGGAACGGGAGGTTTATTCAATTGCATACCAGAAAAAGTAAGGAAAGGACAGTGAGAAATAGAAGGAAAAGCGAAAGTGAATATTTCAGAGTCCGAAAGTCAATTTTATTACGCACGTAACTAACGAGCGCATCATACGCAGAACATGGGACTTGGACTCATGTATGCACAATCGCATGTAGAAATGAAACCACCATAATTCAAGAATTTAGTTTCATCGGTTTACTCGCAATTAATCATTACAAAATTAAGATGAGCATTGTGGGCATTTACACATTAGAATATATATTTAGGACAAGAGCCAGAAAGGAAGAAGGAAATTTTTAGGGTCATTGCTGTTTAGGCTCAACACACCCGGGATTAGGCAATGGTTGTTGGGAATAAGTTCAAAATAACCTGCACAATAACATACAGTGTGTGGGTACAAGGCAAAGGACAAGGGAAGTTGTATTCTAAAACTCACATACACAAGCATAAGAAACCTATGCATAAAAAACATATGCCATGCATTGCTTGCTCACAGGCAAAAAATATACGGAACCCAAAGGCAGACAGAAAACCATGCAATGCCATACTATGTTATAAAAAGATGCGGGTATCATAGGCTCAGCCACACATGCACATGCAGTTATAACATAAAGCCAAGCTAAGCTACCCAAGGCTGAGAAAAATGCAGAGGTTAAAAATCCAAGTTATCTCCAACACACAGCACAACATTCAAAGAAGGAATATGTTCTTATTTAATAGTGTCGGTCAAGCCAGGCACAGATTTTCCAACTAAAAGCCTAAGTTTTTGAAAGAAAAAATTATAGGGAAAAAGAAATACATGCATGAACCGTGAGTACAGAGAACAAGGCTGGTCATACGGGTACTACAAGTACGAGTACGTGAAACCAGACAGACTAAACCCGTCAATTCAACTTAACTATTAGCATTTAATTGACTACATGTGCCTCCTGGTTAATAATAACAACAACCACGGACATAGTTTCATAATAAATTAGTCTTCGGTCAAAATTCTAAAAGTATGCAGAAAGAATCCTTGGAAATGTTACGAAAGATAGTTGTTTCATTTAAAAAAAAGGCAAGGCAAGGATAAATAGTCGAATTTAACCATTGATTAATTTGTTCAGTTTGATCAAAATCAAATCATATAGCTTAAACGGAAGATCAGAAATTAATTTAGCAACGTTCATTTTATTTTCCCAATGAAGAAATTGCCAACTGAATTGTGAGAAGAGCATTGGTGGTGGTATTCCAGGTATTCAACAATACCATAGACCATAACGTATTTAGGTCACTGTTCCTGATTAAAGAATTTAAAGGGATAGCGATCACAAGGGTGCGATACGCAATTAAATTACATAACCAACCATAAAGTTCAGGTGACAGAAAAATAGTAAAACAAGAATTAATTAGAAATTTTAGAAGGATGTGAGAATTAGCTGTGATGAGCATTTTTGCTGCATTTGCATTACACACTTTGAGTGCAAAATTACAAAATTCAAATATGCATTCACAAGAGTTTTTGGAAAGTAAGAGAAAATAATCCAAGTTCACAAATCACATGAATATGTCAATCTAAATTACTATACTAGAATTAAAAAGGTCATTTCCAGAGTTTCTCTAATGTCTTCGGATTACTTTACTTTTAAGACAAAAATTTTGAAAGCTTTTTATAACCAGCCAAGTTTTATCTACAGTCACCAATAACCCTGTATGAAGAAGAGATTTAAAAAATTGTGAGCACATGGCTGCATTCGCATTTAGTCCTGTGAACTATAAGTAGGAAAAAAAATGTTAAAATGAACAAAATTAAGAACAAATAATTTTAATAAGAACTTTTAGCTGCTCTGTTAATTGTTCCTTAAGCCACTATATCTTAATTGTATTTGCAATCAAATAGAATATGAAAGAACTTCTTATTTTTATGGGGGTGCCAGGGATAAATGATAGACATTGCTGCTGTACAGATTGCATTTAAAATGGATAAGATTAATCGACACAATTAATTGTATTCTTGAATATTAGATCATTTTTTGAAAATACTTGTTGACTTTTGCAATAATGTAAAAAAGAGATAATTCCAGAAACAGACAATAAAAGTTATTAAGAGTCATAATTTACTGAACTACTTCGTTCAAAGTTAAGCCAAACAAATTAACATTACTTTGACATTGACATTTTAACAACGGCCGACGATCAATTACGCCATTTTGAAAGTCAAGTCTGTACAGTAATAGTGTAGTAATTATTACAGCATCATTAGTCAATCTTAAATCAGTTGATACGCAATTAATTTGAATTTTGAATAGAACAAACTATGAAACCCTAATCAAATACATCATGCGTGTAGTTCAATGCACAGAGTCAAATTAATTGAAGCAACAAATAATTGGTCAAAGGGAATTGAATGACTAGTGTGTGTTATTTCCTAGTTTGAATTATTTTTCCATGACTATACTTTAAATTACGAATGTACGCATCACAAGTACCCGTCCAACCCAAAATAGAAACAGGAAACGATTAATCTTGAAAATTGTGGGTGTCAACTGAAAACCACAGACACATGGAGGCATGCAATCCAATCGCATTCACATTAAGTCGAAACGAGTTCCGATAATTTTCTTATATTACGCATAAGTAGAAGGAAAATGGCAGGCGACTATTCAATCAAACCAAAACTACAAATTACGCTTAGAGTCCAATAAAATTATTTGTAAGCAAAGCAGATTGAATTGAACAGAAAATTTTTCTTTTAATTTTCATTTGGTTCAATTTGATAAAATTCGTCAATCCATAAGTAAAAAGTAACACTTACAAACTAAAGGTCCAAAAAACCGCCGTTGATTCTGTACTAGGCAACTTAAGCACAAGTGAGTCACTTGAAAGGATGATGAGATTTCAATGTGCAGATCCACACGCACAGTAATTGTGTGTTTAAAAAATTATTTAACAATAAAGCGGTACTGCAGTAATTCAAACAAAATGCTCAATGAAACAAATAAATAATTGAGGAAATACAGTCGCACACCAATTCTGTGAAAGAATGCAATAGCGACAGAATTTTTCTGGTTTCAACTTTTTGGGGGTTTCAAAACCAAAATAAACCAGACTAAGGCGGCAAAGCCAACGACCCTCGGAAAGGCCAAGGCCCAATTTTTTTGTATTTATATTTGTGAGTGGGACTCAGGAGTAAATTAGGGTAGAAAGAAACAATCTTAACGCATACATACAAACCAGTTCATGTAAAATGACAAAAGTAAGTACGTAAAAAATCCACTGAAATTCATGAAAATCTCTATAAGCCCATACTCACAAGGGATGAATACTAACGGTTTGGCACAATTCTGAAAAAAACCAGCAGTTTTCCATGAATATAAGGAAATCAAAATTTTCATCATTAGGACATAATGCGTACATAATTTTATTAAATATCAAGTTATTTTACACTACGGACTAGCACATGAATATTCAGAGTTTGACACAAAAAGTTACCATTGAGACCTGGTCATTCTAAAAATCAGATACAGCTTAGTGTCATTTCAATAATCCAAAATATTGATGAAAGGAACTAAATGATAAAAATAACGATACGCGGTCGATCTTTGAACCACATGAATTTGCAGACGCAGGCGCCGTCCACAAAACCTGACCAAATCGGCGTGAAAATCTTCCACGTGTTGACGGGTAGGACATGGTCCAGGGGGAACGGCCAGTTCAAGTTCTATTTCATTTAAATTAGGGTAGTCTCTGCATAATCCAGGTAGTTGGTTCAAGGTAGGTTCGTTCAATAGAATCAGAACAGGTGACCACGGAATCACGGGATGTAAGCGAATACCCATAATGCATTGTCCAAAGTCATCATCAAAATCGGTTATGCATTTAGGGATGACCGCAGTTAGTAAGGGGTCAAAGAAGTGATCGTCACTCCAGAAGGTCTTTGGGTCATCTGAACGGACAAGGGTCCACAAGGGTTCATATCCATTATTGAACCAATACAAAGAAATCGGTTGATGACGTAACAGCATGGCACGGAAATCTTTAATGACAACGGTACGTTGAGCCTCTGAGACCTCCTATGAATTAATTTCGAGTTGGTATATCAAAAAGAAAATATTCTAAGGTAATTAAGACTATGAGTAAACTCTTACCTGAAACATGATAGCCAAGGGTAGTCTAAACACTTTAAAGTCACTGAAAATAAGTCTGAAAGACACAAGTTAAGCAGGTCACGATTGAGAGGAATTTACAGGACAAGTACGCGGGTCACGATCATACTGAATTGACAAAGTCTGTAATTCGCATGAGTATTAGGGCCGGCTATTTTGGTTTCTTCATAAGCTGTGCCAAGTCGCTGGCACCAGGCCAGACAAGTCTGTAAAAAGGGTTAGTGACCAGCTCAACAACAGTAAATTCCAGACTTGAAGCACCCGAGTAAAGGCGTAGGGGGATGCTTTAGTTTGCAACAAATTAATTAAGAACCGGCCAAAATCCAATTAAAAATAAAGCAGTGCATGAGATCACGACTATGTATTTATGAGACACCCTAACAAAAAATAGAAATCACATAATAGGATGGTATTTGATCAAAAGGCGCGGATTTTCTTTCATTTTTCTTCATTTTCTAAAAATACAGTAGGCATAAGATGTAATTCATGTTACCAACATACATAAAATTTTAACAACAACAAGTCAAAATAATTAGGCCAAGACTAAGACTAATTTTTTTAAAAGCAAATCACACAGGCACATCAATACTCTACTTTCATTTGAATCAACACCGGTAATAAGTATTAAAATTCAGAATGATATACTACACTTGGGCACATACGAACAATATGTTACTCTTCATGAGCACTAGGAAATTGTTGTAAGATCGGGGGACTTGTTAGGACAGTGGCTGGATTCCAGTAGAAAGGGCGGCGTTGTCCAGTAGCAAGGCAAGCCACGCTCACTTCAATGAAGAGGTCACGACCAATCAGAGAAGTGATGCTTTCCATCAGGTGACGAAGTTGAAGGTCATTGGGACTGAGCACTTGAAAGACCAATTGAAATGCCAGGTTGGTCAAGTTTGGGAAATCTTCACAAATGGCCGGGAGTCTCAGTAGAGTTAACTCCGTCGCCGCTGAAAGACCAACTTTCCATTTGATTGATGGAAAAAGCATGACACCATGAACATGCAATTGGTAAACATCTTTGAAGTCAAGGTACGATCTGTAGATGTCTTCAGTCCGAAAAAAATCAAAGAATACATCTCTAGATGAGTACGTCATGACTTCAGCGGCGGGCACGATTGTCCATAATTTTTCCGGGCAATTTCTTATCGCGTACGTACTTATAGGATGATGCAGGTACATATCTTCCTGCAGAGTTCGAATGGTAGCAGTCCGTAATAGCTGGAGACGGGTAATGTCCGGCTGTCTCATCGGGCTTACAATAAAATCATTCCACTGCAAATCAAATTTTGAAACAATTAATCAAAGGTAAAGAAATTAATTCGTCAATTTTGAAAGAAACGTGAAGTCAAATATTTAAAAATAAAACGGCAGAATCATACCTGATATTCCATGTTTTTAAGAAGGGTACCAAGGTGATTGAACCAAACGCAGATATCTCAAAAGAAAATTAAGATCGAATGCTCCTAGGAAGTTGATAGGGAGTCTTTTTAAAGGAAATATTGAGGCAGATCAGATCGTTGAACTCAATTTAAAATAGAATTCTTTGGATGAGATCCAATATGAAATTAACCCGCTTGTAGGAATAAAGAAGAGTAACACTAAAAAATAAACTGTCTATGGCCTAAACGCCTTCCAATGACTATGTCCAATCGTTATTCCAATAAAAAATTAATGCAGGTTGTAAATGCAGATTCATAAATAACCAAGTCAAAGTAATGGAATTTGATAAAGACGGACCAGATTTATTCAAAGAAATTTCCAGCATAGCAAATCATAGCAACTTTAATACATTATATCAGTTATATGTTCTATAGGATTTTTTCATCATCCTTAAAAGAGTCAAAATTAGGTGAAAACGTAGTCATAACTCAACTATAATAAATATTAAATTACTACAAGATCACTTACAAACCAATTGAAAACAAAATAATCAGTAAGGCACAAGAAAGTAAGTTTACACTGTCACAAAGGTCGGCAGAGGCCAGGGGTCACGTAATTAATCTCCAACCTATTAAGGGAAAGGCAAGATAGTCCCATGTTCTTCTTTACCTGAAAAGAAAGTAAACGTTGTGGTAAATAAACGAACTCTGTTTCTTGCACTTCATTTGAGGTTTACTTATGAATGCTTACGTAAAACAATGAAAGTAAAAGTCTAAAATGTGGCTTGTCCACTTCCACCGGCAACAGGTTCCGCCACAGGTGCAGCCACAGGTGGTTCAGCCACAGGTATAACAGCAGGGGCTGCTGGAACCGATTCATGAATGACGCGATCGGTGTCCACGGTGAAGATTTGACCGGTAGGGTTAACAGTCGAGAATATGGTTAGACGAATCCGAAAGGTTAAGGGCCCGGATGGCAATCGGGACCGGAGAAGATCAAAAATAAAGGGGCTAGGTGGAGGATCGGCTGGACAACGCAGAACAAGAATGGCCAGTTGTAAATTCGCAAAAGTTAGGGTCAGTTTTGGCAATAACTTGAGGACGGGCTCGTTTTCAATTTTCAACGGGAGAGGCCATGGGATATCCAGGAATTCCACGGTAGAAACACGAGATCCAAAAGCCCGGCAGAATGTTTCAGCATTGTGGGGAAGGTCCCAATTTTTTATTCCAAGTAGAACCAACGGATTCCATTGTCTAAGTGGAGGAGTGTCATCCACCATTAGTCCTTTCCGATTATTATCGAAACGTAGAATACGGACTGGAAGACATTCGCGGATGCTTTGATTTAATGTCAGCATTCTAGTAGCACGGTCGGCGCTATACTGATTAATCTCAGCAATATATTGGTTGATTTCCTCACCAGTAGGATTGGGCTGTGCAAACAATAAAGGAGGAATTTAAAAATTAATAACGAGAGCAAACTAAAAGTATGACGGTAAAGATCTATGAACGTTTTAATTAAAGCTACTTACATTCATAATGACAAAAAAAATGTAGAAAAACTGGAGTAAAATACTAATACAGTGGGTTGTTGGATGTGAAAGAAACGACACTGTTAGTTCGACTGAAAGAAGACGCAATGGAACTGATTAGGTTGTACAAGAACTTAGTCTTAAACTGTCACCTTGAAACTAAAATAAGGGCGTGAAACGAGGATTAAGCCATACACGAAAAATCTTTCTCAAAAAAAAAAAACGAGACTTAAGAAAAAGGGACAAGAAGGACTAAAAAGTTAAAATAATGTGAGTCCCACGGTTTTGTTTCAAGGGTCAGTCAACTTTGGAAAACCCTGGATTCAAGCCAGAGAGCTGAGTCAAAATTATACAAGCGGAAAACGTAAATCTTGGAGTTCATTGACAAGAATAAGAGTCAGAATAGAATTAGGATCAACGACGAAAGACCAGAATAAGTTTTAGTAAGTGTAGCGTTACACTTCAAGATTCTAAAATAGAAAGACCTCATGAGATAAACAAATAAGACTGTGTTACAGGAAGTCAGCATAAACAGGAAAATCAATTAAAACAAAAATACATCTTACGCGCATTCATATAAATAAGTGTTAAATAGGTATTAAGGAATTAAACGCTACGAAGAGAAAATTCCGTGAGCAAGTTAAAAGATTTAATGGATTATGCGCCACGAAGAGAGAATTCCGTAGGCAAGAATTAATGAATATGCTCCCCGTATAAACGCTACGAAGAGAAAATTCCGTGAGCAAGTTAAAACGGAGGTCGAGCCCAATGAATATGCTCCCCGTATAAACGCTACGAAGAGAAAATTCCGTGAGCAAGTTAAAACGGAGGTCGAGCCCTAATGCTCCCCGTATAAAACGGAGGTAGAGCCCTAATGCTCCCGTAATGACGGTAGAGCCATAAAATTTCCCAGAAGAATAAATTCCTGGAAGTAATTGAAAGTCCGGCAAAACTATAATGAATAAGAAAATAATTAAGGATGCATCCTAGAATAAAAATTATGAATTGCGCAAATTCAGTCTTGTCACTCTGGCCAGGTGAAAAGAAATGAAAGTTTATTAAAAATAAAAGTATATTAAAATGTTTAAAGAACCTGTGACACATATACTAGAAAGGAAAAAGTCTTAGAAAAGAAAGTTGAGGAAGGATTTCTGGCATAAATTGAGGAAAGAAGTCTGGCATAAAACCAACAAAAGTTTAAAGAACTCAAGTACACTGAACTAATTTTATTTTCTGAGTATTGCAAACAGGAAATGAAAATTGGCATCCAAAAAAGAGGTCAACTAGGAGGCGGTAAAGCCACATAATGTTGACCAGATTGGTGTTGGAATCTCAAAATCTTAAGAAAGGTAATCAGTAAGGGTGTGTTCACGGAACAGTCAGCTATCTACAAGAAACCAAGAAAATAAAAATAAAAAATGGAATCTAAAACAATACTCAAGGGAGAAAATTTACCTGTTTGCCCGAACTGCAAAGCCAAAATAAGTCCGATCACTTCACAGGTGCGAAGCATTGTTGATAAAGTGAAGTGCGTTTCCTGTCTCCACTCGGTAATTAATAGAGAGGAATCAACGCTCTCCGATAGAGTCAGGTTAAGATTATACGGGTGCTGGGCAATTAATATTATAGGAATTAATATGTTGCAAAATCAATATCTTTTAATTCTGGAAGATCAATTGAAAGAATGCCAAGAAAAAATTCAACATCTGGAAAAAGTTAATGAAAATTTAGCCTTCATGGGAGAAATTCGAATAAAATCGGCGGAATTACATGAATTAATTCAACAAATAGACCCAAGCCTGAAGCCAACAGAGAAAGTAATGCAGCAGAAGGTGCAAGCGAAGATTACTGAACAAACCAAAATTACCTGCACAGGCATGAGAGAAGGACTACGAAAGCTAATTGAAATTGCGGAGCAAGCGGCCACGGAAGTGAATTTTCAAGATACAGAAATTGATGAAACACCGCAATATAGTGATGCAAGCACTCAGGATCCAGAAATACCTGAAGCACTGCATTACAGTAGGGCGAATACAATCACAACGCATCCGGGTCAGGAAAATCCAAAAATAATTCAACAACAACAATCAACACGAATGGAGATAGATACATCGCAAGGTGCGACATTAGATGACAAGCAGGTGAAAAATGAACTGAATCAAAATACAACCATCATCGCATCAGGAGAGGTGGAAAAGACAAGTTCACCTGTTCAGGCAATCAAAGCAAAATCAGAGAAAGATGAGTACCGTTTGAGTGACAGCGGAGATATCGTAAGTGGATACTCAGACTCGGCAAGGTCAGATATCGTAAGAGGGTATTCAGAATCGGCAAGGTCAGGTAGCTCGGGGTCAAACAGGTCAAGCAGCTCTAAGCGACCACATTACTCACCAAATTCGAGCTCGGACAAGTACAGAGGTCATCGTTATTAAATCAAAAAAAAAAAACAAGAGGGTAAAAGTCTTTTTACCCAGGTGAGTCGAGTAAAATTAATATGATTACGTGTAAAAATTAAAGGTCAGGAATGATTTAATTCTTGACTAAAGGAATGATATTTCATGGTATTTAAAAATAAAGTAAAATTTGAATTAATAATCAGGTTCCGTTTAGGATATTGCAAGCACAAAGTAATTCTAGAAAAGTGAAATTCTAAGCCAATAATAGGCATTTACATTTAACGTCTTGAAACAAAATCTTTTATTAAGATAAGTGCAGTTGCAAAATAAAAAAGCTCCAGGAAAAATACTAACACTAACTCAAAGGTATGGATGGAAAAGGCGTGAGTGACTTTGAAAATTAAAAATACGTCAGCAATAAAAATAATAGAATATGTTTAAAGTAACTTCTTGGCTCCATGTTAATTATTTAATTAGGGGTAGGAACTTCGTAGTCATTATAATTCAAAACAGCAAGCGGCGAGAGGATGTCATCACGTGTCCCCTCTTCAATAAAACCATAATGTAGAGACTTAAGTGCTGATTATCGTGTCTGGAGGGGCCGGGGAGAGCTGAGAATGATATCGAGTGGTGTCCGGCCAATAATGGAGCCCTGAGACCGGTCAACTGCTAATCACATACAAATAAAGGACGCTACCTCGCTTCTACGGAAAAAACGATAAGAAAAGAAAAAGATCATCTGGGAATATCAAACCAACATCGGCTCAATTAAAAATCAATTACAATCAAAGAACCAGACCGTCAACATTGGGCAATGCATTTTGTGGCTGGAAAAGGCATTGAACGTAGTCATGCACGCATTAATTGAGGACCTGCAGACCGAAATTAAGGACTCGGCAAGGCATTTTTGGCTGGAAAAGCATTGAAGAGAAAGTTGAGCGATTAAAGAAGAGCAAGTGGAGAAAATAACTCCCGGGGAGACTCAGATGAAACGGGCAGAGCACGATAGCGGAGAAATTGGGAAGCATCCACAAGCAAACACAGCAAGTCGTTCTGGGTTTCTTCTCGGGTGCTCTGGGCGCGGTGATGAGTATGGTAGTCTCTATATTTTCCCCAAATCCCATTCCCCTGCTGCACGACTCAAGACATCATTATGAGGTATTAACAGTACTTTAGCTGTCAATGTATAATATGATATTTGTATCAATGAAATGATAATTTAAAAGCTACGTCTTTATTTGATTAATTTCTGGAAAACAAGAAAATTGTGTTGATTTACATCAATCGATATTTAAGAAAAATTCATTAAAAATGTTTGGTTAGTAAATATTTATGTCAAGTTTAAGTTAAGATTTAATTTGTTTAAAATTTTAATTAACTACTTAATAAGATAAGAACGGTAAAATACAGGGTAAATTAAAACCTACATCACTTCGCGCCGTATGTTTTAATTTCTCATAAAAGGTGGACGTGTGTAACACACCGCGAAGCAGTAAGTTTTGATCCACCCTGTAACGAACCACGTAGTACGAAGTCACGAACTCCGAAACGGGTAAAGAGTATGAATGGATTTGCATGAAGGTATGAATGCGAGTTAACTGCAGTAGGCAAATGCACTTGAGTGCATAAGTGTGAAAGCAAAAGTAGTCTAGGAAGAGAATAATAATAGAACTAGGACTAGGGCTAACAAGAACTAGGATAAACTGGCGAAACCCGGTTCACTCTGGTTTAAGTGACTAGGTCAAGATGACTCATAGAGAGCTTATTTAGTTTAGAAGTGTCGTGTGCAAACGACAACCAATCAGAATGTGACACCGAATAGATTCGGTGAGGGATTAAGATTACGTTGCCTTAGAAGGCAAGATTGGGTGTGGAAATAGCATTAAGAAATGGTATTTAATAATGCTAGGTCTTAGTCAGAGAATCGAATTGGTGTTAGTCTTTAGAGTAGTCAAGTGTCCGAGTTTCCTATCCTCTCCTCTTCTGTCTTAACCCTTCTATGAAATAAAGATTAGAAGTCAGTCGGAAGTCATTCGTATAAGTCCACATTTATTCCGGTCCGGAGAGACCAAGCCTTCTAGGATTAGAAGCACTGTATTACTGACCAGGGGTCAATAGTTGACCAGGCAGTAGTTACATATGTAATGTCATGATTCTTTTGAAATTGGAACAAAAGATTTTCATGTGAATATGTGGGAGATTACGAAGAAGCGGTCCTTAAAATGCAATGTCGTGTCTGGGACAAAATCCAATCCTTAGGGAAGATAGCTTCAGTTGCAGGTCAATGTGTCAGGGAATGATCATCCTAGTACACTCTGTACAAAACTCAATTTGGCTATTAAGTTGTATGGTTTTAAACCACCAAGATTCTTAGAGTTGTTCAATGAAATTTTAGTTTCAGTCGAGAATGCTCCCACAGAACAAATGGGGTACCCGCCTGTGGGTACAATTAAACATTGAAGGCATTTCTTGTTCTGAGTTAGTACACAACTCTCCAATTTACTCATTACGGGTCTTCAAATTCAGGTATAGTTTTACATAATTAATTAATGCAATATTAGTAGTTGTGACGACATTGATTGCAGTGTATCAATTAAGATTACTGTGTTAAGCAGTCTAGCCTAGAGGGTTAAAACAATGGTAGCCGTTGACATCACATAGCATGGGCTGACAACACACCATATCCCCGCAATTAAAACAAACACCAACAGCATCAACTTGACCTATAAAATAAATAATTGCCCGAATTATGTAAAACTCCTTCTGAGTTGAAGGTCTTTTTATAAAGCAAAATACATAATTATGCAAATTAAATATCACACTTACCGAGTTGAGCAATCACGACGAGTATGACGACGAAGAGGAGGAACAAAAAGTTATTCATGGCCGTTTTTCTTTCTTTGTGTATTGTGTATGTATGTTAGAATACTTATTTTGTCAATGTTGATCATTCACTCTTTCTCATGGGCTTTTATACTTAAATATTATTTGTAGATTAAATGAGGAAACATATACCATGTACCATAAACTACCCACAAGTAAAGTTGTACGATGTTATATCTTAATTATAGATACGAACCAATGTGTTCGTCAAAGAAACCTCAGCGCCCGAGGTTCTTTGACTCGCACGTCGATTCCTATGTGTAATTCCAATTAAGAATTACGAGCATTGGGATTATCAATTGTAATGTGAGTAGACGAAAGAGTCAAAGTTATCATCGGTACCGACGGCAGAATGATTGCCTGGTCAGTGTCGGTGTCTCATTAAACATAAATTGAGTGGCTTCCACAGGTCGAATACGAAAAAAGTCATGCTTTTGATTTGATCTTGTTGAATATAGTTGGATAAGTAGAGTCAACCGCAAAAGACTTCCATCGATCCAAGACCTAATGAAATCCAGACCTTTTCCTTTTGTTTTGCCGAATCAATGACAAGACAAGGCTCATTACAAAATGAGTTTAACAAGGACAGGACGCGGAGTCTTTGTACATTTAAAGTCCACCATGCATATAGCTTTCCAACAAGCATATGTACTTTGATTGTGATGCCGAACCGATGAAACCGCTCATTATGAAGGAGACTATAGATTTATTCGTCTCATCGGCTTTTGATGCACAGTACTGTCCACTGAAGCTTAGGTCCGTGCAGGGATTTGCACTATTTGGGCACAAGCTCCGCCCCCAAAAACTGCTCT
>JAQIXO010000486.1:0-19461 GCA_034700305.1 Protaphorura armata
CTCTTGTCCGTGGATGGGACAAAAACGCCATTCCAGGTGGATCCTCAAGGAACAACTTGGACATGTGAGAGTCAACTAATTCGGCAAGGCAGTGACGTCAGTGTCTACGCACTACAACAATTTGGGGATAAGAGTGCGAAAGGGGTTACTGTTGAGGAATACTTAAAACCAAGCAGGTTTGGTAGGACTTCATTCATCGGTCTGTGTAAATGGGATGCGTAGTGATAAAACATATTGCCTAAGAAAACTTATTCAATTTCAATTCCATACTTTAGTTGGTCATTTTGCATTGTCTTAAATAAGTTAGACAATTTTAAGTGTATAATTGTCAAGTTATCTCCAATTTATTTCCGAAAACATAAAGTGTACTGTGCTAACGATTTCCGTATATGGTTACGCGTCTGTTTAGTTTTAATGAGTAAGTAGAAATAAAACTGAATTATACAAGCGTCATGCCTTAAATAAAATTATGATAAGTTTGACCTACTTAGCAGCAATATGTCGTTTTGATTGTGCGACAATTAAAATGATTAAATGAATTGTAGAGGTACAAAACACTTTTCACATTACCAGTTGATAGAAAAATCTTTGCTGTCTGTCAGAGTCTTTGCGATTTCCTGTCATTTCTGTTCGTGCTTTATAAATTAGATTTCCTCATTCTCAAGACGAAAGTTTACAACTGCCTCTTATATTTTAAGCTCTTCTATGTCAGTATGTCGTTCATAATTATCGCAGTTTTTCCAAAACTGATTTGTAACAATATATCTCGTTACTCTAATTTTTAATCTCAAGTGCTATAAATAATATGCATTTATAGCGATTTTTATTTAAGCGTGATTTTAAGGTAAACTTAAAAATCAAACATAACTTTGAACATGTAAGGCTCCAAAAACTTTTTTTGCTTTTGAGTGAGCGACTCTGAGATTTTGATGCACTTCACCGACTGTGGATGCTGGAAAAGATCCGGAATTTTTTCCAGGCATTCTTGGTCTAAATCAAGAATTAAAAATAATCCTTAGAATACTATAAAAAAATTTAGTCTTGGAAAAAATTCGAAGTACATATGATTGACTTACAAAGATCTGGAGTTTCTGGATTATCAGTTGCTGTGAATGCTTCGCAATCTTTGCCTCTTTGAAAATCAGCCTGCATAATTGGTTTCATGGAGTCCATGCAGTCTCTCACATTCTCGGGAATTTCAGATGAGAAGTCATACATTATCTTTATGTATTCATTGGTCATGTAGGCTCTTACGAATTTGTGCTCAGTTCGCTTAAGCTCATCTATTTTCATTAGGCATTTCGAGTTACTTGTCAGAACTTCCTCTCCCTCATTTGTTCTGCATTCCGCATCTAGAAATATTTGGATTTAAAGACGTAAATAAGTTAAAGTAAATAATGTTTGCTTTGATTATTTGGTATTATATTTTATATTCTTTTCTAAGCAATTCTACTTTCGTTATTCGATTTTTTGCAAGAAGCTTGAAGTCGTATCCTCGGGATGATTACATTATCCAAACAGGTTTGAATTTCCTCTGGAAGATCATCTGTTTAGAAATCAAAATTATTAAAAAGATAAACTTGTAGTTTACAAATTTTAGGGATTAATTACAAATACTAATTTACCTTTTGTAATGATTCCAAGAATCAGTGCAACCTGAGCAGTCAGAAAAAGCACTGTTATGAACTTCAGCATTTTTGTACTGAACTCGAACTGAAAATGTATGTAGTGAAACCAAGGAGTCAATTGGGAATTTCCAATTTGAATGAACTACTTTTTCAACATTGTCCTTGTTATATAGATCTTGAAACCAATTACATTGGTTCGTATAATTCAAGAATTTACAAAACAAGTCCAGTTAATTAATTCTGGGCATTTGGACCTTGTGTTCACCACATTAATTGTAGTTTCGCTCATGGTAAATACACTACGGAGAACCGGTTGGTTGAGTTTTAGTAGTAGAAGATTCAGTAATTGTCAAAATACTCAAATTCATTCCAATTAGTCAGAGTAGATATTTCAATTAGTCTCAAGAATTAAATTTTTCCAGCCTTCAAATTTTTTAACGTCACGCGGAGTAATTAATTTTAGTACATAGTAATTAACTCCATTCAGCCTATAACGCTTATAAGGGTTCACTGCGTAACATTATACTACATAAATGTGTAACTTTTTTTGACAAGTGAAATAAAAGTGGTGCATTTTGATTGATTTTTATTTAAGTTTTAAAATGAACTCTAAAGATCAAAAATAACTCTGAACGCGTAAGGGTTCGCAAATCTTCTCTGTTTTTCGTCGAGTGATTCCACCATATCTATGCATTTCAACGCCTGTGGGTTCTCATAAACATTCGGGATTTTGTCCATGCATTCTTCGTCTATATCACAAATTCAAGAGAATTTTTAGAATACTATAGCAAGCTTTGAAAGAATGAAAAATATGATTGGCTTACAGGGATCTGGAGTTTCAGGATTTGGATTATCAGTTACTATGAGATCTTCGCAGTCTTTGGCACTTTGAAAATCAGCCTGCAAGATTGGCTTGATGGAGTCAATGCAATTCCTCACATTTTCGGGGAGTTCAGATGAGAAGTCGTACTTCATTGTCTTCATGTTTTCATTAATCATGTACGCTCTTGTGAACTTGTATGAAAGTAGTGGAAGCTCATCTATTTTCAGTAGGCATTTTGAATTTTCATCATGTGTCTCTTTCTCTTCCGAATTTGGTTGGCATTCCGCGTCTAGACAAAAATTGGTTTATAAAAACGAGAAGAAGTGACTTGGGGATTTTGTATTATGTCTTTCATATTTTTTGTTATGGAATTTTACTTTCATCATTCGCTAATTTGCAGGAAGCACGAAGTCGTATTCTTGGGAGGACTACATTATCCAAACAATTTTGAATTTCCACCGGAAGGTCCTCTGCCCAAAAATAAAAATCAATATTTAAAGTTCAATTCGTACGAGTAGATTTATTACTTTGGCTTGAAAGTCCTGACTCCAAGTTCAAAATTCTATTTTACCTTTCGTCATGATTCCAAGAACAAGTGCAACCTGTGCAGTCAGAAAAATCAATGTTATGAGCTCGAACATTTTTACGGAGAATTGATTTGGTCGATTCACGAGTCACTTAATTATTAAACGACTAATGATTTACTTTTTGAACATACTATTTCTTATATAGTCGTTGAAGTCCATCGAATTGGTTCAATTAAACCAAGGATAAATTAAACACGTCCATTTCATTTTTTATGCTTAGTCAGAATTAGCCGTTTTGAACCAATGTAGAACCAATTTAGTCCAATTTAATTATAATCTCTTCTAATAATGTCTTACAATTAGACCAATTTATTAATAACTTGTATCTTTTATATCATGATATATGTCACATTATTTAGTACCAATTTATGCCAATTAGTCTGAGTAGATTTAGCTTCAATTAAACGAAAATATATTTTTCGCCGGTCTTATAACTTTTAATTGTACATGCGGAGTAATTAATTTTAAAGTACCTTAATTATTACACCGCTAAATTAGTACGTTAAATTTCGCTGCTTGTCAGAAAGTTTTTTTTGGTTCATCCGAAGTTTTACGGTGAACTCCCACAAATTAAAATAATTTTGAGAAAGTAAGGTTTCATAAACTATTTCTGATTAGCTTTGGATGTCTTCGTGATCGAATCGTTTATTTGCGGTGCCTCGCATGGCACACTTCCAAATTATTTTTTATTGTTGATGCTGTAATTAAAATGACTTTAATGAACAAGCCTTTGTACAGGCATTGTAATTTAGTGTCGTTTAGTACAATTAATATGTCAGACCAAAATGGGATCGAAACCTCTAGGCGGTATAATGATAGAATGTGCATGACGAGGACATTTACAATTTTATTACTTTTCACAATATTAGTTCAAAATAATTCCGTTAGCCGGTTTAGGTATGTTCAATTACTCCCAAGGATTTAATTTTTTGAGCCTTGGAACTTTCAATAGTAAATGCGGAGCGAATAATAATTAATAAGAAATAAGCCGTTTCGAATCAGAATTCTCATTGAAATTCAATGAATTTCCACTGCCATTTAATCTCTACTTTACCTTATCGAGTATGAATCATGAACGCTAATAAAGAAATCATCAAATCACGTTTTATTTATTATTGAGACGTGGATTGTGTATACACATTTTAATTTACTTAAAACTGTAACTATTGCCGTTATTTGAATTTCTAATCTCAAGTGCAATAAACATTTTCATTTCCGACTAATCCATTTTTAAGTGAGATTTTTAGATGAACTCTAAAGATCAAAAATAACTTTGAACGCGTAAGGCTCCAAAAACATTTTTTGCTTCTCTGTCAGTGTCTCCGCGATATCGATGCATTTCAACGATTGTGGATGTTCGAAAACCTCCGGGATTTTGTCCAGGCATTCTTGGTCTAAATCACAAATTCAAAAGAGTATCTTAGAATAGTATAACAAGTATAGCTTTGGATAAAATTGATGAAAGATTGATTGGCCTACAAGGGTCAGGACTTGTAGTTTCTGAATCATCCGTTCTTATGAAAGCCTCGCAATCCTTGCCACTTTGCAAATCAGCCTGCAAGATTGGTTTCAGGGTGTCGATGCAATTCCTCACATTCTCGGGAAGTTCAGATGATAGGTCGTACTTCATTATCTTTAAGTATTCGTTAGTCAAGTACGCTCTTGCGAATTTGTGAGCAGTTCTTTGAAGTTCGTCAATTTCGTTTAGGCATTTTAAATTCTCATCATTGTCTCCCTGAATTCGTTTACATTGCTCATCTAGAAAACAAAGAGTTTTTAAAAAGCATAAGTAGCGCTGTCTGAATACGTTTGTGTCTTTCATTTTCTTTGGAATTTATTAATTTTCATTCAACAATTTTACCTTCATCATTCGATAATTTGCAGGAAGCGTGAAGTCGGATATTAGGGATGAGTACGTCATCCAAACAATTTTGAATTCCTTCCGGAAGATCCTCTGTTCAGAAATCAAGCATGCATTAAATAATTTACACTTGCGGTTTTAAAATTTTATTTTGAAATTTCAGACTCGAAGTTCATAAATACATTGTACCTTTCGTCATGATTCCAAGAACCAGCGCGACATGAACAGTTAGAAAAATCACTGCTATGAACTTGAACATTTTTGTACTGAACTTGAACAGAAAATTTATTAGTTCATCCAACGCGTCAATTGGGAATTTCCACTTGAATGTGCTATTTATTGAACATTGTCCTTGTTAAATAGTTTACTAAACAAGGCCAGTTAATTAATTCTGGGCATTTGGACCTTGTGTTAACCAAATTAATTGTAGTTTAGTTCATGATAAATACACTACGGGGAACCGATTGGTTCCGTTGTGGTAATAGAACAGTAAGTGTCAAAATACTCAAATTTATTCCAATTAGTCAGAGTAGATAATTCAATTAGTCGCAATAATTAAATTTTTCCAGCGTTCAATTTTTTTAACGACACTCACAGTAATTAACACGATCCAACCTAAAACGCTTAATTATAAGTGTCCACTGTTTGATAGTGGTTATAAAGTTTTACGGGGTGAATTAGGCTTTTGTCCATGATTTCTTGCACAGTTTTTGACAAGTGTCTTGTACGCACATTTAGAGATTGAAATCAAATTAAACTGTTCAAGACCGGTGGTTGATTGACAATTTTTTATTTTTCGGGATAAATTACTAAATGTTGTCCATCGCCTTTGCTACTGTACATTCGTAACATTATACTACATAAATGTGTAACTTTTTTTGACAAGTGAAATAAAAGTGGTACATTTTGAGTGAAGTGAGGTTTTAAAATGAATTCTAAAGTTCAAAAAATACTTTGGACGCGTAAGGGTTCACAAATCTTCTCTGCTTTTCGTCAAGTGAGTCCACGATATCCATGCATTTCATCGCCTTTGAATTCTGATAAACATTCGGGATTTTGTCCATGCATTCTTGGTCTACATCACAAATTCAAAAGAACTTTTAGAATACTATAGCAAGTATAGCTTTGAAAAAATGAAAAGTATGATTGGCTTACAAGGGTCTGGAGTTTCTGGATTATCAGTTGCTATGACGGCTTCGCAGTCTTTGGCAGCTTGAAAATAAGCCTGCATGATCGGTTTGATGTTATCGATGCAATTCCTCACATTCTCGGGAAGTTCGGATGATAAGTTGATCTTCATTACATTTATGTTTTCATTAGTCAAGTACGCTTTTGCGAATGTGTAATCAATTGGTGGAAGGTCATATAATCTGTCCTGGCATTTTGAATGCTCATCATCGTCTCCCTTTTTTCGTTTACATTCGTCATCTGGAAAATAAAGAGTTTTTAAAAGCAAACGTAGAAGCAAAAGTAGTGCTGTCTGAATCTGAATATGTTTGTGTTGTTCACTTTCTTTGGAATTCTATAATTTTGATTAAACAATTTTACCTTCATCATTCGATAGTTTGCAGGAAGCGTGAAGTCGGATCCCAGGGATGAGTACATTATCCAAACAATTTTGGATTTCCTGTGGAAGATCCTCTGTTCAGAAATCAAGCATGCATTAAATAATTTACACTTGCGGTTTTAAAATTTTATTTTGAAATTTCAGACTCGAAGTTCATAAATCCATTGTACCTTTCGTCATGATTCCAAGAACCAACGCGACATGCACAGTAAGAAAAATCACTGTTATGAACTTGAACATTTCCACGGAAAATTGATTAGTTGATCGAACGAGTAAATTGGGAATTTCCACTTGAATGAGCTATTTTTTGAACATTGTCCTTGTTAAATAGTTTACTAAACAAGGCCACTTAATTAATTCTGGGCATTTGGACCTTGTGTTCACCAAATTAACTGTAGTTTTGTTCATGATTAATTACACTACGGAGAACCGGTGGGTTGAGTTGCTTTAGTAGAAGAATCAGTTAGTGTCAAAATACTCAAATTTATTCCAATTAGTCAGAGTAGATATTTCAATTATTCACAAGAATCACTCCATGCTTCAAATTTTTTAGCGTTACTCGCAGTAATTAACTTCAGTTGACAGTAATTAACAACCATCCAGCCTATAACGCTAATAATATGGTTTACTTCTTGATAGTGGTTTTAAAGCTTTACGGGGTAAAGAATTAGTTTAGGGTGGCAAAATAATTAGTTCCAATTTCAGCCAATTAGTCATAGTAGACTTAAATTCAATTAACTGCGGGAGTTAAATTTTTCCATTCCTTCAACTTTTAATTACGCACGTGCAGTTATTAATTTTAAAGTACCGTAATTAATACTACGTTTAATTTCGACGCTTGTCAAAATGTTTTTTATTTTTAGGTTTTGTGACGTTTTACGTTGATGTCTCAAAAATCAAAAATAATTTTGTGAAAGTAAGGTTTGACAAACAATTTCTGATGATCTGTGAGTGTCTTTGTCATCTCGTAGCATTGCAACAGCTGTGGGTCCTCGTAAATTCTGTCAATTTTGCCCAGGCATTCCTTATCTAAAATTGAAAATTAAAAATATTACACCAAATACTATGATAAATAGTGCGTTTGTACTCGCACAAAAAAATTATTTCTCTTACAAGGATCTTGATTGTTGGATGAATAATCGTTTTCATACTCTGAATCATCTGTTGTTCTGAAGACTTCACAATCTTTGGTCCTTTGGAAATATCTCTTCATTTTGGTTTTCATAGAGTCCACGCAATGTCTCAAATTCTCAGGAAGCTCAGATGAAAAGTCGTACTTCAAAATCTTGATATGTTCATTCGTCAAGTATGCTTTTGTAAATGCGTGCTGTGTTGGTGGAAGGTCGTTTACGTCACTTAAGCATTTTTCTTCATTATCGTTGTTTGTCTTAAAGTCGGCTCCTCCTCTGATTATGCATTCCACGTCTGTTGCAAAAAAGAAAGAGAACTATAACATGGTAGTTTGTTTGTCGTTCAATGTATTGTGTTGTCTTTTCTCTTTATTTTTCCGTTCTTCCTAATGTAATCTTACTATTAGAATTCGGAAAGGTACACAGTCCAGCGGACACTTGATGGCGCATTGCTGGGATGAATAAATTATCCAAACAATTTTGAATACCCAGAGGAAGATCGTCTGTGGAGAAACCGAAACCATAAAATGATTTACATTTTTTTGTAGTTTTAAAAATGTGATTTAATATTTCAGATTCAGGTTGCTATAAAATCTATTTTACCTTTTGTCATGATTCCAAAAACAACTGCTACTTGAACAGACAGAAAAAGCACTGCGATGAACTTGAACATTTTTACTTGGAAATTGTGAAGTCCATTCAGAGCCTATTGGAAATTTAAACGTTGACTGATCTATTTACTGTATAAACAACACTCTTTAGACAGGTGCTGAAGCCTACTTGATTGATACAATTGATTCAAGGATTTACTCAATAAGCCCATGTAATTCCTTCTCAACATTCGGACAAACCATAGTGTGAACCTAATTACCCTCAATTGACCCTGCATAAATCTTAGCTAATTAGTTCTAATTTGTGTTTCATTTCGATAGTTTGCACATGTAATACGTCCCGTGGATCTCCCGAGTTGTTTTTTTTTATCCGCAGTGAGTTCTTAAATTCGTCTCCAGTCGTCCCGTGAATGTTTTGCATACTAAATCTGTACAATAAATTAAATATCAAGGCCTTCTGATCAATTTATTTCTAAACATCTGTGATACAGAGAATATTTTAACTGGTATAAAATTATACTCATTGATTCAAAGTGGAACTTCATTGTTGACTTCATTATTTGAGAGTGCGCGAATAGTATAGAATTAATTCAATTACTTTGCAAAGCAAGTAATTGAATTTAGCTCTCTGATTTTTAATCCCACGTACATGTTAGTTTAATACAAGAGAAAGCATTCAAGTGTAAATAATTCCAAACAATATCAATAATGTTCCACGCGTTGAAAAAATAAAAACTAACTTGTTCGACTTATTAAAACAGTTGGAATAAAAGAACACAATTGATGTTTTAAATTAACTTTAATCTCTAAAACAATTTATGAAATTGTCAGTTGTCATTAAATGTAATTGTTGGTGAGGAATCACCGTTATGATTTTGAACATTTTTATTGAGAATTGATTCACGAGTCACTTGGTTTAAATGACGAATGATTTAGCTTTTGTACATATGATGTAGTATATATTCGTTGAAGCCCATCTACTTGATCATGCACTTAATTCAAGGATACATTAGACGTGTCAATTTAATTTTTCTAGGTTTAATATGAATTAGCCGTTTTCTCAATTTAACTATAATTCTCAACTCAATCTAATTATAATCTGTTCTAAGCAAATCTTGGACCAATTTATTGTTAATTTATATTATTTTATGTAATTCTTTAATTTACTACTCGGTCGACTGGCCCGAGGACCGGTCGAATTATATCGGGAATTTTCTTCATTGTGTGTCAATATATTTAATTAACTGCAAGAATTAAATTTCTCCAGCCTTCTAACTTTTAATTTTACAAGTGCAGTAAATAATTTTAAAGTACCCTAATTAATACTATGCTGTATAACTACGTTTAATTTCGCTCCATATCAGAAAGTTTTAGTTTCAGTTTAATTTCAAACATGTACATTTTCAGTTATTTTAATGTGAGTGAATTTTCGTGTGAAGTGAACTCTAGAGATCAAAAATAACTTTAAACGCGTAAGGGTCAACAAACAGTTGCTGCTTTTTCGAGAGAGTTTCTGACATTTCCCGGCATTTCATAGCCTGTGGATGTGTAAGGACGTTCTCAACTTTTTCCATGCATTCTTTGTCTAAATCAAAAATACGTAGGAATATTTAGAATACAATAAGTACAGGTTTTGATTAAAATTGCAATTATGCATGATGTGCTTACAAGGATCTGGATCTGGAGTACCAAGGTAAACTATCAAGGTTTCGCAATATTTGGCGGTTTGAAAATAAGCCTGTGAGATTGGTTTTATGGTGTCGATGCAATCCCTCATGTTCTCGGGAAGTTCGGATGATAAATCTACCTTCATAATCTTTAAGTACTCATTAGTCAAGTACGCTTCTGCGAATGTGTAATCAATTGGCGGAAGCTCACGTAATCCGTCCTGGCATTTTGAATTATCATCATCTGTCCGAACTCCGCCTCCAATATTTCGTCTGCATTCCGCATCTAGAAAAAATAAAGCCTTAGAAATTAGAAAGGATTGAATATTTTGTATTATAATTCCACTTTTTAACTTTCATACCATTGTTGGGTATCATGCATTTTTGATCTCCTTCTTGTAAATGCTGAAACGCTGGGATGAGTACATTATCCAAACAATTTTGCATGCTTTCGGGAAGATCTCCTGATCAGAAACCAAAATTATTAAATAATTTCCACTTGTTGTTATAAAATTTTAATTCAAAATTTTAAACTTGATGTTCACAATTCTATTTTACCTTTTGTCATGATTCCAAGAACAAGTGCGACCTGGGCAGTCAGAAAAATCAACGTTGTGAACTTGAACATTTTTTACTAAAAATTGTTGTTGTCTTGTCGATCCACGAGTGGTAAAGTGGTAGAGGTGGAATGATCTACTTTTTTGAGCACTGTTCTTATTAAATACGTGTTGAAGCAATTATCGTTGATTCATTTAATTTTCTTACCATGAGAACAAACCATACAATGTAAATTGCATGGTATTTTAGACTACACCCAAATTAATTTTCATTTACTCTCAATGTCTATGGGTGACCAATTAATTTTTGTTTTTGATTACATGGTTCTACTGTTCATGGCAAAAACCTTAGGGAAAACGAGTTGATTCATGGAGCGAGGAATTCATTACGTGTACTATACTTATAATTAGTTTATTTTCAACTAGCCTACTTACAAGGATTTAATTTTTCCAGCCTTGGAACTTTTAACTCTTGCTATTAATGCATACATCGTTTCAGACCACAACTCCAATTGAAATCCAATTAATTTCGAGTTGTGTTAGTAGAAAGCTCAGTTAGTGTCAAAATACTCAAAATGATTCCAATTAGTCAGAGTAGATATTTCAATTAGTCATAAGAATTTAATATTTCCAGCCTTCTTTTTAATTGTGCACTCGTAGCGAGTAATAATGAATACATTATATAGCATTTTATAGCAAAATTCAAATTGATTTCTACTGCCAATTTCCCCATCATACGTTACCATATGTTCTACATAATATTACCTATTATTTCTTGGTTTTGGATTTCCTTGGACTGCACTATTCTATAAGCCCTTCAATGTATAGTTTCGACACGATTACACGTGTCTTAATTATGTTGTAGATTTTAGCTTGATTAATTAATTTATTACAAGCAATCACAAATTAATACAGTTAGAGACAAGTGTGATTGACAATTATTTATTAGTCGGAGTAAATTATCAAAAGTTGTGCATTGCTTCATTATAGTGGTTTTTGTAACATTATATTATTTATAATATGAAATTATAACCAATAATACCAGAATTTCTAATCTCAAGTGTAGTAAAATTGGTGCGTTTCGTGTGTTTTTGAATGTGTAACTTGAGGTTATAAGGAGGAATCTAAAAGTCAAAGACAACTTTCCACATGTAAGGATTCAAAAGCCTGTGCTGGTCATTTGTGAGTGTCCTTAAGATCTCGTTGCATTTTAAGGACACTGGGTCCTTAAAAACATTTGGTATTTTGTCCAGACATTCCTCGTCTACATTACAAATGTAAAAAAATATTTATAATAATGTAGCAAGTGAAGTCTAAGTAATGCAAATTGGAAGAAGGATACGTACAAGGATCTTGAGTTTTTGAATTATCAGCTGTGATCATTTCTGAATCATCAGTTCTTATGAATGCTTCGCAATCTCTGGCGCTCTGATAATAAGCCTGCAAGGCTGGTTTGATGGAGTCAATGCAATTCCTCATATTCTCGGGAAGCTCGGATGAGAAGTCGACCTTCACAATCTTTAGTTCTTCATTCGTCCAGTACGCTTTTGTGAATTTCCGCTCCATTCCTTCAAGGTCATATATTTTATTCTGGCATTCCTTTTCGTCATTTGACTCATTAAGCCATATTTCCTCGTTTGATCTGCATCCATCAGCTAGAGAGGAATTTGAGTTTTGAATATATAAAAGTAAAACTGTTACTTATATTTATTTATGCATAGCTATGATATTTTCTTGTATTCCGTAATATTTACGAAGCAATCTTACTTCCATACCATTCAAGTTGCATTTTTCAGCTTCTTCACGTCGAAGTTGGAATCCTGGGATGAGTACATTATCCAAACAATTTTGAATTTCCTCCGGAATGTCATCTGTTCAGAAATCAAGCATGCATTAAATAATTTACACTTGTGGTTTTAAAATTTGAATTAGAAATTTTAAACTCAAAGTTCATAAATCCATTGTACCTTTCGTCATTATTCCAAGAACCAGTGCGACATGCACAGTCAGAAAAATCAATGTTATGAACTTGAACATTTCCACAGAAAATGGTGTAAAGAGTCAGTTGGGAATATCCACTTGAATGAGCTACTTTTTGAACATTGTCCTTGTTAAATAGGTTTTACATTGCGTTGGTAAGAATTTACTAAACAAGGCCAGTTAATTCAATTCATTCTGGGCATTTGGTCCTTGCGTTCACCAAATTAATTGTAGTTTAATTCATGGTAAACTCACATCTAAGAACGCTTGAGTAGACAATTCAGTTGCGTCAAAATGCTCAAATTCATTCCAATTAGTCAGAGTAGATATTTCAATTAGTCGCGAGAATTAAATTTTGCAGCCTTCAAATTTCTTAACGACACTCAGTAAATAACTTCAGTACACAGTAATTAACACTGACCATCCAGCCTATATATAATGATTATAAGTGTTCTCTGCTTGATAGTGGTTTTTAAGTTTTACGGCGTAAATTAGAATAAAGTTTAGTATATCCCTGTTCAATTGGAAGATCGACGCCAACAACCCACTGCTCTGCTCCATTTAATTATTTTTTCACGATTTTTATGTTAGTTTACTACAAGAAAAATCATTAAAAAAGGAATGCAAATAATTTAACACGAATGTACACAATTAAAACTGACTAGTTCAATTTATTAAAACGGTTGGAATGAAGGGATACTATTGAAGTTGTGAAACTGAAAGTCATTAATTAAATTCTCCCCTTGCTCTTCTTATATTTTTAGCCCAGGTTGCGTTTGAATGTTAATAAAAATACTTTGAACTTTATTCTTAGCATATGAGCATACCGCAAAATTCTAATTTGAGCTTCTGGGCTGATTAAATTTAATTTATTCGCAATTTATTTTTAAAAATTTAATTTTTAATTAAACGATCTTAATGACCAACTGTTTGTATTTACCTAACCTGCAATTGAATTTGTGGAATAAAACATGTACATTTTGAGTGAAGTTGAAGTGAACTCTAGAGATCAAAAAGAACTTTGAACAAGTAAGGCTGCAAAAACATTTGCTGTCTATTTGAGAGAGTTCCTGCAATTTCGATGCATTTCAACGACTGTGGATGTTCGAAAACATCTCCAATTTTGTCCAGGCATTCTTGGTCTAAATCACAAATTCAAAATAATATTTAAAATACTATAACCAGTAAAGCTTTTGATAAAATGGAAGTATGATTGGCTTACAAGGATCTGGATTTTCTGAATCATCAGTTCTGAGGAAGGCTTCGCAATCTCTACGGCTTTGAAAATCAGCCTGCAAGATTGGTTTCATTGTGTCGATGCAATCCCTCGCGTTCTCCGGAAGTAAGTATAAGAAGTCGTACTTCATTACCTTTATATATTCATTAGTCGTGTACGCTTTTACAAAATCGTGGTCAGCTCGTCGAAGCTCATCTATTTTCTTCCAGCAATTCAGTTCATCATCTGACCGAACTCCGTCTCCCTCATTTGGAATGCATTTCCCATCTAGGAATAATTGGATTATAAAATAGTAATAGAATGTCTGTATTGACAATTTTGCATTATATTTCATATTTTTGCTAAGCAATTTTACTTTCGTCATATGATTTGCAATATGCTCTAAGTCGGATCCCAGGAATGAGTACAGAGTCCAAACAATTCTGAATTTCCTCCGGAAGGTCCTCTGTGCCGAAATCAAAATTAATTAATAATTTTAACTCGTATTTTTAAAACATTATTCAAAATTCCAGACTCAAAGTACTCAATTCTATTGTACCTTTCGTCATGAGTATTCCAAGAACAAGTGCAACATGAGCAGTCAAAAGAATCACTGTTATGATATTGTACATTTCTACTGAAATTTGATTTGGCCGATTCAGGAATCACTTGAAAATTTAAACAACGAAAGATTTACGTTTTGAACATAGCACTTATTATATAGTCGTTGAAGCCCGTCTAATTGGTAAATTTAATTCAAGGATAAATTAAACATGTACATTTAGTTTTTTAGGCTTAATCCGAATTAGCCGTTTTGAACCATGTGGATACCCAATTTAACCCCATTTAATTATAATTTGTTCTAAGTATGTCTTGGACCAATTTATTATTAACTTGTATTTTTCGTCACACAATTAACTACTCGGTAGACTGGACCGAGAACCGGTTGAATTATGTCGGGATGTTTTCTCATTGTGTGTCAAATTATTTAGTCTCAATTTATGCCAATTAGTCATAGTATATTTTCAATTGACTACACGAATTAAAATTTTTCCGCCTTTTAATTGTACACGTCCTGTAATTAATTTTGAAATACCGTAATTAATTCTGCGCTCCTATTTGAATTACTAGACAATTTTTTACATGGCAGCACGAAGGGAAAACTACGACCCAGAAAATAATTAAACTAAGAAGTTGATAGTGTCAAAATGTCACTGCAGCCAAACCTGCAAGTCACTTCAATAGTATGATTCAACCTCCGCTCTTTAAACGAAAACACATTGGAAGTATGTGTGGTTGTATATGTATATGCATGAAAATCTGCTATGATCATTCTTAGATTTCCGTCATTAATAAATTAGATTCGAATGATTCGAATTAAATATCACCAGAAGCTAAATTATGCAATAGAAATTCCAAGCTCACCAACAAACATTCTTCTGTCAATTTGCAACATTATTTTAATTCTATTTTATAATACAGAGAAAATACAATTCCGAATGTAAGTAGAGTTTTCTTAAACATTTTAGATGTACATTACTTATAGATAGAATTTGGTTATCAGGAGTGAGTTACTTCAAAAGTTGTTCAATGTATTATTCTTACAGAAACAGGAATAACCTGAAAATCGTTTAATTTTTGTGAAAGTGTAGGGTTCCGAGAACATACTTTGCACAAAATTCTCTAAAGTGCATTCCGAATTGACTACGTCAACCGTCACACAAGTACTTCCGTCTCGACATTCAATCGAACCAATCAATCCATTGTAATCTGTTGGCGTACATCCAGAGCCGACATCAAATTTACAAACTCCGTCAACGTGAACAAAATCAAAACCCTTAAGTTGTCTAGCTTGTCCGCATTGACATTTTTGAATGCGTTTATCACAATACAATAATTTTGAATCATCACAAACGCGATTCAAGCCAGAGTCATATCTATCTACCCCTGCTGTGAAATTATCAATGGCAGCAATTAAAAAGTTTATTGCTTCTGGGTCAAACTCATATTCGCTAGACAGTACTTGTTTTAGACCAGATTTTGTAACAGGTGAGAAGTGCTCTTTTAATCCTTCGAGAAAGCTCTCTGCAATTAACTCCAATTCATAGTTGCACTTGTCTCCGTAGGAGAGCGAGGCAATTGATTCATATTTTAAAATTACTTCCCGCTGCTGTTCAGTCATCCAGTCGCTGTCCTTGGCCTGAACAAATTTTGAGGATATGGTCACAAGAATTGTAATTCCAAGAAATGCACTCAGCGCCATTGGATACCTTCATGATTTAAGAAAAATTGTTTTAAATAAACCTTGAAAATACTGGTTTTGAAAATTATAAGTTAAATATGTTCAAAAATACTGTAAGGCGTAAAAGTGCTTTGTTAATCTGTCACAATTTCAATGAAAAAAGTAGGAGTTAGATTTATTACCTGGCCATGATTCTGTAGAGTGGACAAAAACAAAACTAGTAAATGTTTAAGTATCTCTCGTAATTACGAACTATGTCTGGATGCCCTTTGAATAGATTTAGCACTTTATATACACATTACATCAACCTTGCAAGATTTGTGACGGTGATATTTTTTTTTTGTGACGGTGATATTACGACTCATTTGACCGATTATGTGTTTGTCTATAGGGCTAATACATTACTCTTGTGATAATAAAAAGTGCAAACAATATTAGTTCCCAAGAAATTCATAAAAAAACTAACCACCCACGGGCGTTTTAACAGAGTACGAATAATTAATAAATTAATGAAAAGGTCTCATACTACAAATTTGTGAACACTGCATTGTGTGCTCAATTATTTGTTGTTCGATTTACACTCTTTAATTAGCCAGTGTAATGTGCTGAGACGGATTGGGATCTTTAGCTTTATACAAATGCAAAAATAAAATCCTACTCAAAAATGTACGTGCGTCATCACAATGTAAATGCAATGTAACTCAAAACAGAGTACTTAACATAAAATATCTCATACAACTTAAATTTGATATTGTTCTGCTTCAGCATCATGATCTTGAATTGTTTCTCAGAATCAAGGTGTGCTTTAACCTTCGCCAAGGTGACTTTGTGACTTAGGCTCAGAAACAGATTCATTCGGCTGATCATGCTAATGTGTGTCCAGTCATACCAACCAACGTAACCTAATATCCAACCCTTCTGCTTTTTCCTGGAGCTGCCTAATTAAATTTTACACAGGTAATAATAGGAACAAACAATATTTTCCCTTTCCCTCTGAATATTTAATATTTCAGTGATTTTTACAAGGATTTTCCATGTGTTAATTGTGGTTAACAGGATAGCCGTACAGGAGTAAACAAACAAACAAAGAAAGAAAATTCTGCCTGGGGGCAGCTAATGCTATAACTCCATAAGGCCTGCCAATTTGCCCCCAACGTTAATTTCCTATCTAAAATAATTTAAATTTCCCATACTAAAATAACGCTTTTATGAATTGAAATTCAGTTCCTGTAGCAACCTTAACTCGCCTTCAAAAGTGAAGAAAATTGAATATTCTTTCAGCACCTAGCTCAACGGCTCTCCTAATATACGAATTACCTGCACGCTCCTTGGATTTTTATTTGAATGGAGTTGAAATGAACTTTAGAGATCAAAAAGAACTTTGAACATGTAAGGCTGTAAAAACATTTTCTGTTTACTTGAGAGTGTTTCTGAGATTTCGATGCATTTCAACGACTGTGGATGATCGAAAACATTTCCAATTTTATCCAGGCATTCCTGGTCTAAATCATAAATCCAAAAAAATCTAGATTACGACAAGAGTAGTATAGCTTGAATAAAATTGAAAGTATGATGGGCTCACTAGAATCTGGAGCTTCCGGGTTATCAGTTGCTATGAATGCTTCGCAATCTTTGGCGCTTTGAAAATCAGCCTCCGAGATTGGTTTGAAATTGAAGGTGTCGAAGCAATCTCTCACATTCTCGGGAAGTTCGGATGAGAAGTCATAGTGCATAATCTTTGTGTATTCGTTACTCATGTATGCTTTTGAGAATTTGTAGTAAGTTCGTCGAAGAGAATGTATATTTTTTATGGAATTCATTTCTTCGTCATACCTCTCTCCGTCTCCAACGTTTGGTCTGCATTCCGCGTCTGAAAAAAATGGGTTTACAAAAACGTAAAAGTGAAAAAATGTTGAAATGACTATTTTGTTTTATCTTTCATATTTTTTGCTAAGCAATTTTACTTTCGTCAATCGGTGGTTTGTAATAAGCTCGAAGTCGCATCGCAGGAATGAGTACATTATCTAAAAAATTGAATTTCATCCGGAAGGTCACTTGTCCAGAAATCGAAATCAATTAATTCATATATTTCGTAGATTTAATACTTAATTTTAAAATTTTAGACTCGAACTCCACGAATGCATTTTACCTTTCGTCATGAGTATTCCAAGAACAAGTGCAACATGAGCAGTCAAAAGAATCACTGTTATGATCTTGTACATTTTTTACAGAGAATTGAATTGTCAGATTCAAATTCAAGAGTCACTTGATTTAAAAGACGAATGAGTTACTTTTTGAAGCCCATCTGATTCGTGCACCTAATTCAAGGATAAATTAAACCTGTCCATTTAATTTTTTTCTAGACCTAATCAGAATTAGCCGTTCTGAACCATGAGTCGGCCCAATTTAATATAATACGTTCTAAGTATGTCTTGGACCAATTTATTATTAATTTATATTTTCTATTGCATCCTTTTATCACTACTCGGTAGGCTGACCCAAGAACGAGTTAAATTATATCGGTCTAGATATTTTTCGATGTCAAATTATTTAGTCACAATTTATGACAATTAATCACAGATGATTTAATTAACTTTCAGCCGAAAAAAGGACAAAAGGAGGGGCCCAAAGGGGGGCCCATCCATTTCAAGGGGGGGGGGGGCACGCCCACACAAAAAAACCAAAAACGCTCAAAATCGCCCAAAAAACGAAAATCCAAAGTTTCGGCAGAAATTAAAGCACAAAAGGGGCGCCTAAAGTGGGGCTCATCCGTTTCAAAAGGGGCTAGCCTCCCGCAAAAAGAAAGCGAAACGCTCAAAATCCCCCAAAAACGAAAATCCAAAGTTTCGGCCGAAAATAAACCTCAGAACGGGTGCCCAAAGGGGGGCCAACCGTTTCAACGGGTCCCCACAAAAAAACCAAAAACGCTCAAAATCGCCCAAAAAACGAAAATCCAAAGTTTCGGCGGAAAATAAAGCACAAAAGGCGGTCAACCGTTTCAAGTGGGCCGGTGGGCCCCCCACAAAAAAACGCTCAAATCACCCCTAAAAACGAAAATCCAAAGTTTCAGCGGAAAATAAACCACAAATGGGGGGCCCAAAGGGGGTGCTAAACCATTTCAAGGGGCCCCCCACAAAGGACCAAAAACGCTAAAAATTAATCGCCCAAAAAAGGGAAAACCATCAAAATTAATTTTTCCCGGCCTTCAAACTTTCATCGTACACGTCTCATAATTTTAAAATACCGTAATTAACACTATGTTAGATTGCTGTTTAATTTTGCTGCTCGTCAAAACTTTGGAATTTTTTGATTCAGCAGAAGTTATAAAACTCCCAAAAATCAAAAATAACTTTGTGAAAGTAAGATTTCACAAATAATTTCTCTATGTATGTATGTATGTTTTTGTGAGTCAGCCCAGGAGGTATGATAAGGAATTAAATGAATCAACTCGCTACCTTGAGCTTGGAGACGAGGCCAATAAGGCCCATTGCTCTCTGACTCTTTTTATTATAAGTTGTGCTCAAATCCATAATTACTCCAGAGGTAATAATACCTTTACAATAGACTATACCGTAGAAACTGCACAGAATAA
>JAQIXO010000487.1:0-19407 GCA_034700305.1 Protaphorura armata
TACTCTATAGCACTGGGGAGTTTGCCCCACGACAGTTTTTGTCGATCAGCCGTACCTCCCTCCTTCTATTTTCCTTGGTATGGACATAAATGTTTGAACGTAAACTTGTATGCGCGCCTTCTGAATAATTGGATATGACGGAAACCCTAAATGAAAACATTGCTGAGAAACGGGTGTGCACTAGTCATTCAATCAATAAAACCAGTCAATCGATAAATAAATAAGTCAATAGATTAGACGAAATGATTAGACCGCTATATCCAATGTCGCAAATTTATTAGGAGAACATATTGTCCATATATTCTTGACACACTAATATTATCTACGTCATACAAGTTTTATCGTAAGTAGACCTATATAATGCCACTGTTTCTTAAAACAAGGAAGGTTGTTGGCTCTGGGTGTTTTTAAGGGGCGATTTATCCTCAACTCTTAATTTTTCAGTGAACAGACATGTGAGATGGGCTTTTTCAATATGCCTGCATAATTTCCATTTTCAATGCCATTGCATTATCAGCAAGATTTTGAAGGTGAACTTGAAGACGGATGCACCTTACAAGAGACTTTTCTCTATAAAGTTTTGGTTTGGTTGGCGTGTCAAAACTGTTATTGCCCAACTTTGAAGAATTGTACACGCACGTCTTACATGCGACAAGACGACGCATTTATTCGTGTATCGATTCAACAGATAACGTCTCGCATTTAATCCCAAGCGTTCTAGTGTAAATCTAGAAGTCCCTTTCATCGTAATACCAAGAACTATCATGGAAGTTTAGCTTCGTTCGGATGAACGGTTGAACACAACCCAACCCATATACAGAAAAACCCAGTTCACTAAAGTAATATCACAAGAACATTTTAAATATCATATTCGACGAAATACAGTGTTCATCATAAGAGCCATTTCAGCCATCTCTAGTAATGGTAGCTATGCATGATTTATATGCGTAAAGTAAGACATCGAAATAATTGGCGGGACTTTGTTTATAAACGAATCCAATATGGTGGTTAGGTTAGGTCATGTTAGAAATGTGGCCAGGAGCCGCTTCGCGGCTCTGAGGACGTTGGAACTAAACGAATCCAATATGGTGGTTAGGTTAGGTCAGGTTAGAAATGTGGCCAGGAGCCGCTTCATGTACGCTGTGACATTTGGAAACCTTCTTGAGATCACCTGAAGTTATAATGAATCCTACCTTGACATTCGCGTGCAAACTTGGACTATCGGGAATATTGGGATTGATGTCTGCCTTCATTACGAATGAATATGCCAATATATTTATCGTGGATTTAATCGAACCTGTGTCAATTCAATTCCACATCAAAAAATTCTCACAGGAGGAATCATTCCGATTCAACACAGAAGTGCAATTTGTGTATGTATATTTAATTTATGAGCCAAATGTCACGCTAATGGGATTCATGCACAACGAATCTATGATTACTAGTTGTACATCAAATCGAAACATGAAGTGCTAGAAGTGCATATCTTTGTAGGAAACAATATTCAAATCACTCGAGTTGGAACTGTGGAGCGGTTGAACACAACTGAGATATTAAAGCCCGTGATAACTAAAATATACTCTAAAAACGTTTCGAAGATCGAACATCACGCAAATAAAAATGTACATCATAAAAATCATAATTTTATACATAACCGCCAGTGTGCTATTCTTGGTCACCAATAGCAAATCTACTGGATACGAGAAAAGTAATTCAAAACATGCAATATTCCGCATTCGTAAATTAAACAAATTGTTTCTTGAGTTTCAACATTGTCGTATACAATTAGACATCCCTCACAGTGACAATTCGAACTTTGAAACTGAACTCGAACCGTTGAACATACCAGTTACACTACATACCTCCAAGGTAGAGTTGAATCCAAGAATTACAAAATACCTGTACAATTCAAAGATTGATTTGAGAGGAGATTTCAAATTTCAAGTGTTAATATTCATCCCTCAAGACTTGAAACGACTTTCCCGCATCATATTAAATCGTCACTTGCAAAAAAGGTTGGATTACTGTGATCTCTATGACTTTGGTTCTTGTTTTGAATTCCCATCATTTGTGTTTCTGTTTTCATATTATAAATTCTCACCATCATATACATATTACTTACCAAATATTCCTGAAGATGGTTCTTCCTTAAGAATATTGAGAAAATATATTGTTTTACATATTTCAAAACACGTATCACATTACCCCGAAATACTGCAAGATAATGTTGAAATTATCCGCGCTCATTTGGGATGGAATTCAATTTACACGGAAATCCCAAGTAGCAACATAAATTCTAACGCATCGAGCTACGAATTATTATTTTACGCAATGGTCCAATTATGGAATGAAACAAAAGTATGGAAAATATTCAACCCTAAACACAAAGGAAGTCTGGACAACATTGTTCCGCATTTGTCAAGTGTCATCAGAAATCCTTTCCATAAACAATTGAGAGATAAAAAATCACAGTATAATTTTATAAGCGTTATCACACTATTACTTTGGGAAGACCTGGAATACTACGTGAAGCTCACTCCGTCAAGTAAAATGAACTCATTGAATTTTATAGAAGTTTATAAATCGTTTGAACTAGAGTATGATGTAGGTGGTGCATCCGAGCAGCCATATGTTGTAATTGTAGGCAGTACAACTTGGAATTTTGCGTCTTGCGAATACGCTCGTGAAACTCTGTCATTTAAATTTTACATAGAACCATTTGATTCGGAGTTTTGGTATTACTTGATTGCTACACTTTTAATAGTCCCATCATTTCTCTGCATTATCTATGTGTGCACAGTTGGACGTCGAAATAATTTGTGGAACTTTGTGCATAATATGTACGCTGTGACAGTCGGAAGTCTCCTTGAAACCCCTCCAGATCTATCATCTCAAATTGGAATGAATCCTAGCTTGTTATTTGCATGCAGACTATTACTTGGACTATGGGGATTAATGTGTGTCATCATCACAAATGAGTATCGTAATGCATTTGTCGTGGATTTAGTCGTACCTATACCAACTCCGTCGAACGTAACACTTTTCGCACAGGCTGAATCATTCAGATTCTACACCGAAGAAGCATTTGTGAATAAATTATTATTTTATCAACCAACTGTCTCGCTAATAGCATTCAAGAACTTGTACGACAAATCTATGGTAAGAAGTTGCATATCAAATCCTCGAAGCACCGAGAAGGTTGCCAATCATTTGCCGAGTTGTGCTGCTATCAAGGATATTCTGGAAAAGTATCAATTAACACCGAATGAACTTATGCAGTGGACCATGACTAAGCCATACCCTTTGGATGAAACATATCCTTCTCCATTTAGTGAATTCCTCATAACAACGAAATTTGAATTCAACCCTGAAAAAGTATACGATGAAGCTTCCGTTTGCTCAAAGACAGGAATCATTAGTGACAATTCTGTTCTTGATAACTTTATTGAGTATACAAAACTCCGTGACCCGCGTGCCCATGCTGTATTTCATAAAGGAAAGGAAGCCATGTACAGAGACACAATTGCCTTTACATTTACGGGATGGAACAGTGAGTATTTTTATGCAAGAATGCAACTCTTGATCCAATCTGGAATTTACAACATTTGGGACAACTACTGGCGATTTCACAATCCAACTGAAAATGTTTGGAATTCTGCTCTCGAGAAATTGAGGAAGACCAAGGCAAAAGAAGATGGAGATGGGTACAGGGATATATCAATGGAGTCAACAATAATTACAGTGTTTTACATTTGCATGTTAGGACTTGCTGTATCGACCCTTTGTCTTGTAATTGAACTAAGAGGGCAAATTATTGAAATGTTCATCCAATTCTATAGATTGTATGTTTCGTTACCAAACTTACCATTCCTCCGTTATCACTAGATTTAAGGATAATTGATTCTTTTCTAAGGCGCTTCGCGCGCGTTTAAGCACCGCACCCTTAGCTGCTAGAGCTTATTGATCCATTTAAATATTGTTTAGGATTGCATAATCTACGACTTTGCCCATTCTCAAGAAGTTACACAACGGTGGCGCAAAATTTAAAAAAAAAAACGATCCGAAATCCGACGGATTTTTCGGATTCTCCTCCGACGGATTACAGCTTCTATACGATCCGACGGATTCGGACCGGTTTGACTAGTCGATCCGATCTGATAAATCCGTCGGATTTCTACGGATGGGACTGCGAACCTTACTCAACTCTAACTCATCCATATCCCATCGGCAGTCCTCAACATGCGCACCGCGCAGCTGCGAGCGAACGATGCCTGATGCCATTCAATGTATGTGAAATTAGGAGAGGGAGGAGAGCCTACCATCCCGGATCTGGCTGCTCTTCCGGTTGTGGCAACCGTTTTCACATTACGTTGAATGGCACGGGGATAATCAGCGCCATGCGCGCATGTGGAGGACTGCCGATGGGATAATGATAATAGTTGTTACCAAGGTCGGGTTGACCACCTCACCAAGTGAGGTCAGTCCGATGGTTGCAGGTGAGACAGTTCCATTGTGAGTAAGAAAGTAAAGTACATCCAAGTTTTACAAGCTTTACAAATTATGGCAGTTATGCAAATTAATTAATATGCAAACAAATGCACGTCAGTGTTTCAAAAGTATCGACATAGTAAATTTATATACATCAAGATATTTCGTGGGCAGAACATGCCTGTCTAATCGGATTATAAGTATTTTGCCATCGATTGACACGTATCCTGAAGGATAGGGCATGCTATCGCCATTCTCTATGCCATAGTAAGCTGTTGTGATAAACTTCAAATCCAGTACATGTTATGTCGGAGTGTTCCTTTCAACATACGTTTTCCATAATAAATTACAGAGTTTACTAGGTTGGACTGTTTTGGTTAGGCATGCTATCGCCTTCCTGAGAATCTACAATCTAAATTGTGCAGAAGATTCTTCTGAAATGTCAATAATCTTGGAAATAATTTGAGCAAAACATATGTCCGAGTGTTCTCTTAGCTTTTAAAGGCTATTCAAGTTTTCGGCATCTTATATTGTCCATTCCACTACAGTATTTTATTTCACTTCTGAAATGTCAAATATAATAATGCTACAAAGACTTCGAGTCACACATGTGCCCTACTTTTACCTAGCTTTTGAAAATTTGTGATGACACACTCCTCATTTCAGCAGAACAACTTGTTTATTCCGAGTGTCTTTTTAATGGGTATCTTCTAGCACAAGTGCTAAGGTATTAAAGTGTCCATCCAATTGTACATCTTTTTACAACAGAGAATATTCAAGTTAGTCCGGTTCGGAACACCGCAAAAGTTGTAAACAGCGCAGATATTTCAACCCTGCTTCACAAAAATAAACCAATAAGAAATATTTTTGAAATCATACTTAACCAAAATATCATGTATACTATAAAAGTATTTATTCTCAGGATAACTATTGGTGTCCTTCTGTTAATACACAATAGCGAATCCTTTGACTCTGAGGAAGGTAATTCTGAAATTAGAGTATTCCGTATTGCTAAGTTAAATAAATTGTTCCTTGGACTTCAACAATGTAGTATACAATTAGATATTCCTCACAGTGAAAATCCCAACTTTGAAATTGAACTGGACATGTTGAATTTCCCTATAAAACTACATACATCTGAGGTCGTAGAAGAGTTGAAGCCACAAGATTCACAATATCGCGAATACTATGAATATTACGATTATTACAATCTCAACTCAACATTCGATTCAATAGAAGACTTTAGATGTCAGGTGCTAATTTTTATCCCTCAAGACTTGGAAATCATTGACTACGCCACATTCAATCGTCACTTGCAAAAGAGATTGGTCTATTGTGGGCCCCTTGAATTTCCTGCATGTGTTGAACTCCCATCATTTGTGTTTCTAGTTTCATATTATGAATTTCCACCACAACTCCACAAGATTTATCTTCCAGATATTCCTGAGTATGGCTCTCCCTCAAGAATATTTAGAAAGTATATTATTTTACATATTGCGAAACAACATTCAGCACATCCGAAAATATTAACCGAAATAAAAATTTTTGGAGCTCATTTGGGATGGAATTCAATTTACACGGAAATCTCAAGCATTAACGAGAATTTAAATTCGTCGACCTACGACTTATCATTTCAATGTGTCCAGACTACACTGTTTGACTTATGGAATAAAACCAAAGTCTGGAAAATATTCAATCCAAATCATGCAGAGGAAGCAGTAAATATTGTTAAACATTTGACGAGAGTCCTCCGTAGTCCTTTCGATAAACAATTAAAAGGTTTCTACTTCAATCTGGACAATCTAATAACACTCTTACTATGGGAAGATATGGAATACTACGTCGAAATATCGGAGTTGGACAACATAAGTAAATTGGATTATTTTGAAACCCGTTCAGTGTACATGTATATGCATTTTTCCAAAACATATCATCTCGAGTATTACGTGGGTAATACAGCAAGGCAGCCGTTGGTTGTACTTATCGGGAAAACAACTTGGAATTTTGCGTCTTGTGAATTCACTCGAGACATATTGTCATACAAATTCTATATGTATCCATTTACTGTTGAGGTTTGGTATTATTTAATTGTTAGCATTTTAATAGTTCCGTCAATTCTATGCATAATTTATTCCTGTAAAGTTAGACGCAGAAGGAATTATTGGGACTTTGTATTCAATATGTACGCGGTGACCTTCGGAAGTCTCCTCGAAACCCCTCCAGATCTGTCACCTCAAGTTGGAACGAATCCTACCTTGTTATTTGTATCAAGACTCCTAGTTGGACTGTGGGGATTGATGGCTCTTATCATCACAAATGAGTATCGAGGGACATTCGTCGTAGATTTAGTCACTCCAGTCTCAACTCAATCAAACGTACAACGATTCTCACAGACTGAATCATTTCGATTCTACACAGAAAAGGAACTTCTATTAAATTTATTAATGTATGAACCAAGTGTGAAGCTAATGCAATTCAAGGTCAATGAATCTACCATTCGGAGTTGTGTATCGAATCCTAACAGCCAATTCTTAGAAAATGTTAGAGATCCGTCTGATAATGCTTTAGTGAGTTGTATTTACATCAAAGATATTTTAGAGAAATACGAAATACCAGCCAAAGAACTTTCGAAATGGATTATAATTGAACCAGAATCTGGGAACGACACAGTTCGTTCCCCTCTTAGCAAGTTCATCACGACGTCACGATTCGAGTCAGATCCTGAAAAGGTATACGATGAAGTGACAGTGTGCTCCAAGAGAGGATTAATTAATGAGAATTCAGTTCTGGATTCTTTTGTTGAGTATACAAAACTCCGTAACCCACGCGCACATGTTGCATTCCACAAAGGTGAGGAAGCCATGTACAAAGACACAATCTCCTACACTTTTTCAATATGGAATAGGGAGTATTTTTATTCCAGAATGCAACTCTTGATCCAATCAGGAATTTATCACATTTGGGACAAGTACTGGCGAATTCACAATCCAAGTGACAGAGTTTGGAGCTTAGCCTTATCGGAATTAAAGAAAGCGAAAGCAAAAGAACCTGACGATGGGTACAGAGACATTTCAATGCAATCAACAATTGTTACTGTATTTTACATTTGGTTGGTTGGATTAGCATTATCCACTATTTGCTTTGTAATGGAAGTAAGAGTTAAAACTATTGAAATGATCCTCCATCTTCATAGACTGTATATATCTTCACTAAACCTACCATTCCTTCGTTTTCATTAGACATGGATGGAAAAATGAAAACTTTCATTTCATGTGATGACAATCATAAGTCTAAGTCAAGTAGTTGGACCTACGACTTTTACTATATTGTTAGCTGCTAAATTTAACGGAAAAACTATCAATAATAAATTTGTTGAAAGTTGGATAATGTACTTATTTATTCGATCGATGATATCAATCAATCGATAAGTGTGCAGTCCCTCTTTTGAAGCATGTCATAGATTGGATAGAAATATATTATTGGGAAACCATTACTACCCTACAACTGGTCGTCTGCAACTATTCAGTTTTTATCTCTTTTTATGTGCGATGACCAGCGTTCAATCATATCGAGTATGCATAGTGACGCATAGTATATTAATAATTGTCGATACTCTATCTTTATGTCTTTTTCAAATGTCGAATGTAATAATAACCTCAAAACTTCATGTTGTCCCTTTAGTGTTCACACCGTCATTTTATCAAAGTCATACAATATGTTCACATCCAACGGAATCTATTTCCTGATACAATTGTTTAGCTTGAATCGAATGTAATTTTCACATTTCGATTCTAGTTTGTTCTTATTAGTACTTTGTTGTCATTACTAAGATAATCTATGAATAAATTTGTGATGAGTCACCCCGTACTACGGATTCCTCAATGTATTAAAAATTGTAGGTTAGACAACACACATTGACTTGGGGGTATGTTCTGACTAATTTTGAAGGGGAATTTAACTTACGCGCAGAATTTTATGTATTTCAACATGAATAGATATACAAGTAGTCTGAACATGTGGGCGGCAGCAGGGAAAAAACAGCTACCACAGTCCCTGCTGCCTCCCTGGCCCGTATGGGTTATGTATATGGGGTAAAACTTCAAAAATTAGTATCTTGAGGTGTTATCACTTCAACACGAAAATATTGTTCAAACCCCACTCAGGGCTTGCCGGGGCACCCAAAAAAGAATATGACGTGTCAAGGTCCTCGTAGACAATTCGCGTCATTCTCTTGTCAGATATTCCTTCGAAAGGTTCACATAAATATATATATATAGAGCTTAACCAAAATACTATGCATACCTTTAAAATCCTTATTTTTATTCCTCTATTCTTAATATCCAGAACCAAATCTCTTGAAAATCAGGAAAGTAATTCAAAAATATGATTATTCCGCATTGCCTAGTTGAACAAATTATTCCTTCAATTTCAACACTGTCATATTCAATTAGACATACCTCACAGTTACAATCTAAACTTTGAAACTGAACTCGAAGGGTTGAGCGTACCAGTTGCACGACATACATCCCAGGTAGATAGTAGATATGACCGTCTGAGGAGTACGAGTACAAGTCAACCATAGATTTGCGAGGAAACTTCAAAAGTCATATGTTAATGTTAATCCAACAAGATTTGAAGAGCCTTCCCTACATCATACTAAATCATCACTTACAAAAAAGATTGGTTTACTGTGGGATCTTTGATTCCCGTCCTTGTCCTGAATTCTCTTCAATTATAATGTTTTATACTCATGAAAACATTCTAAACCAAAACCACTTGCCATTTGCCATCCGTAATCCTTTTGAAAAAGAACTAAAACACAACAAATCAAGGCTTACATTTGACGGCGTTATCACACGCTTACTTTGGGAAGGCCTTAATTAAGTACTATACTACTACAGAATTATCAGAGTCGGATAGAATCGATCCATTGAATTATGTTCCTAGCGTAACAATTGATATGAATATGCAATTTCCAAAATATTGGATTTGGAACATTCGACGAGGAGTACATCCAGTCAGATTTATGTTGTAATTGTTGGAAGTACGACTTGGAATTTTGTTTCTTGTGAATTCGCTCGAGACATTTTGTCATACAAATGTTACATGTCACCATTTACAACATAGTGATAGTTTTGGTATTATTTGCTTGCTACCGTCTTACTTGTCCCATCAATTCTGCGTCCATGATTTATGTGTGTAAAGTTAGACATCGGCAGAATTGTTGGAATTTTGTTTATAATATGTACGAAATACTAACTCTACTAAAAATAGAACGAAAAAATAATTTTTAACATTTCCGGGCCGGAATTATATCACTTGTTAATTAATATTATCGTTACTTTTTTTTCATTAGTGAGACAAGCCTACACTCACTCTCACCTTAACATTTGCATTACTCACATGGGTACATGTTCTAGGCCTATGAACTTAGAATTATGCAGATTAAAAATGAACTTAACAATTAACAAACGTAATGGATAAGGAAGTTTTAACACAGCCAGTGTGAAATGCACGTAGACGTCAACGCCATGAGTATTGAAGACCGTTATTAACGCATGAGATGATTATATAGTTCAATCAAATACCATGACTAATTAACGCCTATTCTTTCCGCACCACGTGCACCAGACTTTCCTGCCACACACACGCGTACACGGATTAATACCCCATCATTAAATGTTAGACATAAACAAACTTAAGTCCAAATTTTTGTAAATTGTTTATTTTGTCACAAGACACCGCCATGTAAACAACACGCACAATAATGTCGAAAGTGTCAATTGGTTTTAAGCTTTAAAAACGGAAAGTGTACATCGACTGTAAGCTCTAACCAGGATTTGAACCCGGGACCTCGGTTCAGTGTAGTGTAGTGTAGTGCAGTGCACTTACAGAAGTAGCTGGCATGGGTCTACTCATACGTATACGCATTGCTTTGTTAATTCTTGGAATCATGGTCCTTCATCTTCAAACTTCTAATTCAATTGACCCAAAGAAAATCAAAAAATTAGCTTTGCTAGCAGCAGCGTTTGGTGGTTGGGGTTGGGGTGACTTGTACAGCAACGGGTGGGGACATGATCACCATAAAGAACACCATGACGGTCACCACCACCATGGGCACCACCACTACGGGCACCACCACCATGGGCACCACCACCATGGGCACCACCACCATGGGCACCACCACCACGGCCACCACCACCACGGCCACCACCACCACGGCCACCACCACCACGGCCACCACCACCATGGGCACCACCACCACGGGCACCACCACCATGGGCACCACCACCACGGGCACCACCACCATGGGCACCACCACTACGGTCACTACTACGACCACGACCACTACCATCATTGTAGGAAAATACACAAGAACGGGAACCCCCATTGGGAAAAAGCTCTGGAAGTATTGGACGAGTATATTGACAAGTCTGGCGTCAAACGGTCTTGTCACCCGCAGCACCATCACCACCATCTTGGAGGCTGGTATGCTCATCACAATGGTTACCATCACCACCACCATGACCATGCTGGCCACTACGGCCATTACTACCCGACCGAATATAATCATTCTACTACTAATTACGGGAACGAAATTGACGATTGGTACAAGCAAAATCATACTGACACGTACAATAATGGGAAGGATGCGAAAACAATCTCCATAACTTCAACGGTAGAACCTTCGGTGAAGGAATTGAGTGACAACAAAAGAAATGAAATAGAAATGGAACCAATAACAAGCCTTGACGAAGTGTGAAACATGAACACTTAATTTTTAAGTACTTCTATTAATTTCTGTTATTTTAATGTAATATTATATATCTTGTAGCATATTCAAATAAACCATGTACGTTATTTTTTTTTACTAATACTTTAACCTCATAAGCATTATTACTTCAATCTCAAAAGTTCTTCAGTTTTGAATGTCTTTCAAAATTTTAACAAAGTGAAAGTCATTTCATGTATGCCATTACACAGAACTGACATTTCTTCCGGTCATGAACGTCTATCAATACAATTAGAATTGCTATAATCATAATTCTGCCAATGAGGTCAAGAAATGTCATCCCCGGGCTGTATCAATTTAAAGTTGTATTTTGGACAATTCTCAATCGGTTGTAAATCGGAACAGAAAAATCGGAATTTCAGAAATTCGTATCGAAATATTTAAAATAAGAATCGGAATTTAGAAGTAATAAAAATTCATTGTGTAATGTTTTTTTTAATTCTGATTAATTGGAATCGGAAAAATCTTACAAGTTACTTAGAACAACTAAAGCGATATGTGACCCATCAGTGTCTAAACTACGGAGCCATTTATCCTTTTATCCGACAATAAAAAAACCCAGAACATATATTTTCTTCAGACTTTCATTTTGGACGATTTTGTATACGCGAAGCGGGCAGCGCTATTTTTACTTCAATGTCAATAAAGTAGTTTAAGTGTCTACAATCCATGCCACAATATTACCCAATCAAATTTTGCAAGTTTTCATGAAAATTCGGGTGTATTTTCTTCAAAATGTTGTACTATTATAATCATGTGCCATTCGGCAAGCCCCTGCAATTACTAAGCGAAGAATCGTGCGAATTTATATCAGACCATGTAGTGCAGTGCAAGTGCGGCACTCCACAGTTTTAACATTCATTACTTGCATACGAGAACGAGATGATGTAATTCGTATAACTTGTTCATACAAAAAAAATGAATATAGACAAGTGCAGTGACGACATTGTTTCATCTGACTCACACTAACATTCGATTCCACATAACATGATGATTTCTTAACACACAATACCATGCATAGCCTCCCATGATGGCCATGACCACATAGGCAAAATTATTTCACATGTGTATTACTCATCACATTCACATCACGGCTATGCACTGCACTGCAAAACTAGTGTGTTAGAATTCAGTTACTAAGCGACTAACCTGAACAACACAACTCGTGATACTCGTGAAGTTATGCATCAGAAAAATTTGAGTTAAACCTCGTTATTTCTAAATTCTATTTTAATTCGTATTTTATTTTCGTAATAAAAATATGGCAGAATTTTTATTGACCGTCCCACTTAAATTGGGCTATGAAACGGACGCTGGGAAATTGACACTGATTTTAAAGACTGAATTTGCGGGTGAAGGGTACAAAAAAGACAGTGGGAGTGTGACTCAAGGAATTACGCAATTAATTAATCTGCGGAATCAAATCGTCCAAACGAATACTTTGCCAAAAACCCAAGGAACACTAGAATTATTTTACCGGTGTGTAATTAATTTCATTAATTAAAATTGTCTTTAATATTAATTAATGATTCTAATTTTTGATTAATTACCTACTTAATTTTTTAGATACCATGATCAATTGGCGGCCTTGATTGAGAGACTCCCTAAATTAAAATTATTATATTCAAATATGGCCTTGTGTTGGGAAGATGCGTTTGAGAAGGGTGGATTATTTGGGAGGAAAACAAATATGAGTAAGACTTCAATAAAAAAAATATTTTATGTGCATTTTTAATTATTATTTTTTTGTATTAATTAATTAATTACAATTAATTAAACAGCGACACCATTCCTTGAGGTTGAGCGACTCTGTGTGATGTTTAACATTGCTGCTATTCAGACTCATTTGGGAACAGAGTGTAGGGCTGCAGATACGGATGACGAACTTAAAAATGCTACAAAATTTTATCAGGTAAAAATCAGTACAATAATTTTTCTGGGTGATACCAAATCACATTTTGTCGGCTTGAAATAATTACTTTTTTATTTCCAGAATTCTGCAAGTATTTTCAACCACATGATTACACTCCTCAAAGAATTACCGACCACTGCAAGTAGTACCTTATCACCGGATTTGAGCTCTGACTCTCTCACAGCCTTAAAGTCCCTTCTTCTGGCCCAGGCCCAAGCAGTTTTTATTGAAAAGGCAACAAGGGACAAAATGAAAGACGGCATCATCGCAAAACTTTGTATTCAAGCACATGACATGTACACCGGCGCTTTATCCCAACTCAGCGCAGGTCAGGATCTTTTTAATTATTTTTAATTGTGGTTAATTACGAAAAGTTGGAAATTTATTTTTGTACGATTTATTGTTAAAAAAATTGACATTTTTTAAAAAATATTTCTTATGTAAATATTTTTCAGACTATGTCAAAAATCTATGGGACAAAAATTGCATATCAAATGTGTCTGGAACAGTGTTAGTGTACGAAGCCATGGCCAATTATTTCCAAGCCAAAGTCTGCGCATCAAAGAAACAGTATGGTGAACAAATTGGAAGATTGGATCTGACAATCAAAAATCTAAAGAAGGCACAGAGTAAACTAGGAAATCCAAATTATTTGTCAAATATTTTGAGTGAAGCTGAAGATCTAGTGAAGAGTGCGAAAAGGGACAATGATTTTATTTATCATGAAGTCGTTCCGTCCCCAGATGCATTAGCACAGATTGAACGGGTAGAATCAGCAAGATTGGCCAAATTGAATTCTGAGGTCCCTGGAAGGTTTTCCACGGAATTCGTAGATTTGTAAGTCATAAACGATTAAAACTTTACACGTTAATTAAAATTCGCCGTATTGATTGATTAATTTTAATTTTAGGTTCGAATCGGCTGAGAAAGGGAATTCTGGGGAAGCCGGGTCTTTGAAACAAATATTCAACACAGCTGCACATTCACTCGGAAATTACCTCATCAATAAAAGTGGGAAGAAGTAATAATCTAACTGGGTGGTTTTAATTTTGTGATCTTGTAAAATATGCCAATTTTGTTGTGAAGAATCGGAATGTGCTTAATTACTCCTGTCCTTCTGACGTATGTACCTTATATAATTAAAAAAAAAGTCTACGTTTCATTTCTACTAAAAACTTGGTATGAATAAAATTAATATCACAATTAGCTTTACTGACATTTCAATTCAATTTTTCCTCATCAAGAAATTTAGATAAATAGTCGCACCATATTTATTTATTTTCGTATCCGATCAAAAAACTTCTCCAAAAATAACGTTTCAATTGAATTTTGCGTTCAATATTACTGCGGTGACTCTGAAATGTCGATTCCAATAGTTTGAAGGTTCATTCCAAAAACTGTGTTCCAAATCTTCCATAATTTGAGACAAATCATTTCCTTCTCTTCTGAATATTCCGAATGAGGAACTCAAGGTTCCATTGTTTTCCGTCTCAATTCGTAAGTTGACCCTTGAGGGTTCCCTCAAATGACGTTTTCTTTCTCTCCGCAATTTATCCAACATTTCAATGCACAAATAGCAAACAGTCTCTCTCATTGGTCTGTACGTAAATGTCCCTGTGTAACACAATATCAATAAGATGTCCTGATTAAGAATTCAAAGTGTTCAAGAAAATTATTAATTAAATTGAATAATTACTCACGGTTGAAGCAGGACTGACGGACAGAGACAGTCTCCGGATGATTTTTTTCGGTAACAATCTCAGAGCAAACGCCATTTGCCAATTTCAAGTACACCTCTGCATTTTTTGAATCAATCATTGGAATACTTGCAATTTGATCCACCCTGAGCTCTTGCAATTGATACATTGTCCCAATCCCGAATGTCTCTTTAATTATTTGTCCATGTTTCCCACCCAGTCCAGGAATGTCTTGAATTTTAATGACTTTTGAAAATTCTTCAAAACCTGATCTTGAACAAATTGTAATGGAGCCAGGCTTATTCATGCCTGAAGCTATTTTTGCTACTAATTTGTTAGCAGCAACTCCAACGGATGATTGGTATCCAGTTAATTGCTTTAATTGTTCAACGATGTAGCTTGCAATTCCTGCTCCATGTAGAAGTCTCAATTCATGGTATTTATTTTCATCAAGATTTTTCTGTTTCTCCAATTTCCTCACCAAGCTCCGGATTTGAACAATATCATTTTCACCACTCCCCGTGTAAATAAATGCATTTTCATGTTTCAAAAGAGTATTGTCAACTGGACGGACATTTTGAATCATTTGCTCAACAATGGATGTCATGTCCACGTAAAATTCATCACCCGAAGCATACTCAAATATAGCACCGGGGAAGGCACGATGTAAAATACTTTTGATTGTATCTACGATGAGATCCGTCTCACGTACGGCAATACGATTGTCTGGACGTCCTGGAAATCTCTCAGGAATTTCAATCACAATCAGATCAGGGTAATGAGCAATTGCTTGGTTTACATATGGGGTGGAGTCCCGATTTATCCCAAGTTTCTTGGCTTCGTAAGTTACGGCTACTATTCTGTTTTGCATGCAAGATGATAGTATAAAATTTCTTTTCTAAAAAATTATATCTTTTTTTGATTTCGATCTTTTCATAACACTTGTAAAAGGTACCTTCCAGAAGAGTTGGCCACGACGCAAGGTTTTCCAATGGTCTCTGGCCTCGATCTTTGGTGGACTTGAGCTTCCCAGCAATCCATGTCGAATATGGAGATGGTACGATGATCATCCAAAATATTTCTGTAGGACGCCGAATCTATTTAGACATTGAAATACGTATTTAATTTAGTTGGTCTCGAGTGTGGAATTTTGAGTTGGATGAATTTACGTATTATTTTATCCAATTACCACTACTCCGACGCCGTGTCCACCTTCTCAACGGTTGAGTACAATTAATTGGAACCGTGCCAAATAAATTAGAAGACATTGTATTGGTTCCATAATTTAATCTCACTCCTGCATAGCTCATAAAATCTGAACCCAAATAGACTTGGTCCATATAACCATTAGTTACTCTCATGGGTAAATCCATTCGATAATTCTTGCTACCAATGATAATTGGGACGACAACATACTCAGACCCCTGACCCATGGAAAATTTTTCAAGTCCAACAGTGAGGGCAGAGTCAATTGTTGAATCTCCTGATGTTCCCAAAACACCATCACCTGTCATTCAAAGTAAAAGAAAATACACAGAGAATTAGTTGTGTATGCGTATTCCTATTCCTTTGCATTCGGACTAAAATTTATTGTTGTGGCCATTCAAACATTTGTTGAATGCAAGTGGTAAATATTTACAAAAATTTAAACTTATACCTTCGTAGTTATTTGCAATGAATGGACCATTCAATGGTCCATAAATTTCCACTCCTACTGGACACATTTTTTTTTTCTTCTTCAAAAAATTGTATGTATAAATGTAATGTAATGTAATGAATGACGAAGAGCTGTTTTCTGTTTCTATGATAAAAGGGAAAAAATTGGAAAACGTAATGTATTTGAGTTTTAAATTTGGCACAAGAAACTCGTAAGAAAATTTTCTTCAATCATTTTTCTAACTTCCTTCTCCTTCCTGGATGGGACGATGGGAGGGCCGTCCATTTATCATTACGCACAGACTTCCACTAAATATGCCTGCCGATTCTCCAAGAAAAAAACTCCTTCGTGATATTGATGCATTTATTGTCATTGTCGGATTGTCGAACTTAATGGTGTTGTGGATGCTTAAATGTTTCACAACAACTACATGTACTTTCTGATCTCATGAACTTCGTACGTTAGTGTTAATATCATTGAGCTTCTTAATGTCATTTTCATTCATCTTCACTCAATTGATTTTAACAAGGCCAAGGCGGTAACACATTTAATAATCAAAATCATTACAGAAATAAATCTCATCAAAGTAATATAACTGAAATTGTCATCCAAAGTTTTGTTTCAATTGTTTTCTTTAATTAATTGTATGTACCTTAAAAGAATTAAATTGATTCAAGTCAGCTTGGATTTGGTGTCAGAAGTCAATTGAAAATGGCGTACGATTACCTCTTCAAGTACATCATAATTGGGGATAAGGGTAATTTCAAAAATATGTAAATATTTTGATTAATTCTAACCAAAATATTCACTTTCGACACAGGGGTAGGCGTATCTTGTCTTCTTCGTGAAATCACTGATAGAAAGTTCCAGCCAATTCAAGACGAAACAATCAGTGAGTCAGGATTTTTTTTTACTTTTGTTATTGTTTCTAATTTTTAATGCATGCACGCCTCTATTATTTCTGGATTATTATTTTGTTTTTAATCAGGTGTCGAATTTGGAGCTCAAATGGTTACAATTGATGGGAAACTAATCAAGTTGCAGATAATGGATATGGTTAGATTTTCATTTACCGGTTTTGAGCCATTGGAGATATAAATCACCTCGGTGCAATATTTTTTTTTACTATTGAATTCGTTACTAAATCGCTACTCCTATTTGTTTTGTTTTATATTTTTCATGTAATAGACAAGTCAAGATGAATTCCGTTTAGTCACTCGGTCGTACTATAAAGGAGCAGCTGGTGCACTATTGGTGTACGATATAACTCGAAGAGATACCTTCCTCTATTTGAAGTCCTGGCTTGAATCTTGCCGGCAGCATTCCAATCCTAACATGATTACAATGTTGATCGGAAAGAAAACGTAGTACATTGTACAAATTAAAGTATTTTCTGGTACAAGTCATGTAAAACAGTTGCATTTGTATTCACAGAGATCTATGGTCGGAACGAGAAGTTAAGGAAAGGGAAGGAGAGGCTTTGGCTCAGGAACACGGTCTGAAATTCATGGAGACTTCAGCAAAATCTGATCAAGTTAATGTTCAGGAATGTCTGATCGATACCGCCAAAGAAATATATAGAATGATACAAAAGGGAATAATTGAAGTAAAAGATGAGGTACGTACGCCAGAGCCAGATTGGCTCATGGTTCATAAGTAAAACACGAATGTTTGAAAAATAAATTATAATTTGTATATTACCTAGACAGCTAATGGAATTAAAGTTGGGGTTGGGGCACCACGTTCGCCAAATCTAAATCCAGGAAAAACAGCCGATGACCCTGACACAAAATGTGGTGTGCAATGACATGAGGACTTGATATCGAATTATTGCATAACCTCTATAATTGGTAAAATACTTCCAGAAATAAATCCAACAAGGCAAATTAAATTCCAGGATTGATCCGAAGACCCATAATGGCCATAATATGAAATATTTATTTCTGAATAAAATTGACATTACCAATAATTACAAAAAGGAAATTGTATTTGGGGTTTTCTGTTAGTAATTAATTCTAAAGGAGTATTTTAATGAAATTTCAAGTCGAAAATTTAGATTACCACCGATTCAAAAAGAAATCTTGTATTTCTGCATCAAAATAACCGTGTCCCTCGCAGTCACTTTGGCCATATCCAAAGTTCCATGGAAAATCAATACTTCTTTCTTCAACGTCTCCACCCATTTCTTCCCTTCTCCAACATTTCCGACCGTCAAATGCGCACCAATTAACTCAACACAACATTCAACTGCCAATTCTTTTAATGGTGAGTTTAAGGTCAAGCCATAACACTGGGTCAACAATTCGATAGTCTTTCTCAAATTCCGATTCTTCGGATTGAAAAAATAATACTGGGCTAACTCAACCATTGCGTAGCTCAAAGATGGGAAAATTTTCAAGTTTGGATTCCGACCTCCTTTGTCCAAATCCGAAATATTCTTGTAACAAATCATCAATATTTTCTCACCATCTGGATTCCTTCCGACGTCATTATTCCAGTACTTGTCAAATTTTTCGATCAACTTTGCCCTCTTCCGACCTTCTGCCGACTCATCCCGATCAACTTGACAAAGTCGACACTCACAAACAAATCCACGTTTCTTTATAAATTCTTCACGATTTTCACATAATTGTATCGGAACCATGTAAGGAATCAAAATTTCTTCCCCTTTGAGGATTTTCTTGAATGCCCGAACGAAGAACATGTCACCATAGGCGGTCCAGAGGGCATTGCAGTCCCAACAACTGTGGTTGAAGAAGGATGGAAAAACCCAGAGACCAGAGGCTTCAATTGGCGCGTTTACCTCAGTCATAAATTCATGTTGTTTATTGACATTCGTCATCAACATACATCCGCTGAA